>JBAJNP010001958.1:0-53340 GCA_036877545.1 Yasuhikotakia modesta | reverse complement strand
GCCAAAATGCAACACAGTCTTTGCAAAGAGCTATTGAAGCCTGAACCAGTAGAAAGTTTAAAAGCACAGCAGTAGTAAAATTATCATAAGAAATATTTTTTCTCTGCAAAACTTTACTAACATTATAAGTAGACCTTAGGGTAGACAAATAACAAATAAACAAAGTTTAATATTACAATTGTTATATTTAAACAAATATTTATAACATTTTAAATATTTAAAGAAATGAATGAACATGTTTGTCCTACCATAGCAGCTGGACTCATCAGAGTTAAAAGACAAGCAGTCAACAATACCATCACATCGACTTTGATATTTTATACAGTCATCTGTGGCGTCACACACTAGCTCCCCATAATTACATTTCTTAATGGCTACAGGGAGAAAGACAGAGAGAAATAGAGAGATATACATATATATGAATATATGTGATGTGGTAAAGATATTTACATAATTGTGTTTTTCAGATAACACAGTAAAGTTTTATATAAGTGTTCATGTTGCTGCATGTTTAATGTACATCGTGTGCTGTCTCAGCTATACATAGCTTCTCTATATCTCATATATTATTTATAAAATATGTAATTTGTGCACTATTATTTGTGTAGATGCACATGTATGAAATTAGGTCTTACGGCATCCATGCTCATCTTCTCCATTTGGGCAGTCTAACACGGCATCACAGCGCAGCAGCGCAGGGATACAGGTGCCATTCCTGCAGTGATATTCCCCTGCCTCACACTCTGTCTGTGGGGGCACAGTTCCAGGAAGCACACTCGAACACATGTCCTCATCTGAGTGGTCAAGACAGTCCACCTCACCATCACAACGCCAGCTCAGGGGAATACACTCAAATAGATACAAACACTGAAACCGCTCTGTGGGGCATGTTTGTGGGATGGGGGTCACTGGAGCTGAATACATACAGAAACAACATGGTACACAATGTTTTCAATTGCGTTTGGAAAATAAACTGAAGAGGATCAGAGACTTAAAATAAACCAAGAGAAACACAGTTTAATAATGTACCTCCCACAAGACATTCTCTTGTAAATGAGAGATCATCTAAAGCAATGACTGCCCACTGGTTTTTTCCCACTTCAGCCTGAATGCTCACCCTGAAGGGTGATACGTTTGATAAAATCACATTAGCATAATTCCATCTGTCTCCATGGTTATCACAGGCTGCCCATATTAGCAGAGGTGTTCCACTGCGTCCCACCGAATACACCTGAAATATAGTACCCAGAGTTCATTACACAGCTTTCAGGAGGTGTTTTAAAGCATTTCATTGGGCCCATAACTCACACAAGCTGGCAAACTCTTGACCAAAACTTTAAAGCTGATTTTTCATTACATATTTTATGACTAGAGAAAAATTTACTGCATGAATGATATATAATGTCTTTCACGGCCCCTGCAAGTAAAACACTGTCACATACATCAAAGAAAAGAGATGAATATATCACATTTTATGAAATATGCTTGTGTGTTTTTAGAAAGCACAGCAATACAGCACAAGTTATTTTGATGTTTTACCTTCAGTGTGCCCATGTGATAAGAGCCGTACATGTGGAACCAGAAGCGCAGGTGACATATTCCAATACTAGCAGGAAATTCTTGCTCGGTTATTAACCTGGCGATGTCTCCCTCTCTCTGCTGAGTAGAGTTCACATACAGATATCCCCCTGCTTTGTCTTACAGGGTAAACAAACACAAAATATTCACTACATTGCAGGTTGCTTTGTTAAAAATAACAGAATGTAAGTAAATGTAGAATTTAAATGAGTGTAAACACGCCAAAATTTCACCACATTAAACACATTAAATTTTATAATTTCACATTTCAACACATTAAAAATTTATAATTATAATTTTATAATTGAATTGTTTTATTGGTTTGTGTACAAGAGCAATTGGTCAACTTAGTCAGTTGAAGTCTTTGGTAATTAAGTTAGTTGATGCAGATGCAGTTTTGTAACAGTTTTTAGTTACATATACAGTCATATACTATAACTAGCCTACAAATATTGCAAACTATGTCTTATCCTGTATTGTCACAGTGGAGATTATAGGAGACACAATAACAGTAAAAGCTCTTTATTAGATTTCACTGCATAACTTGTTCACCAGTCTTGCCCAAAGCAGCTCAGTAAAAGGGAGAAACTGCAATTTTCTTCACTCTGTGCCTGGCATGAAAAAAATCTAAATTAAGTTGACTAAATCAATCACCTTAGAGGGAGCAGAACCATTTTCACAATTAAAATATTGTACACTTGACACTTTCACAGAGTGACACTGGCTTACTTTAGTATAAGGTAGAAATATATGAGGGCCATGACTGAATGCCAGCCTATCTATACAGCAAATGCCCAGATCATTAATACTCAGAAAATGGCTCTTTTGATCTTCAACCAATCTAATTTTAGGTTCTGCAATGATTATGTATGTGATATAAATGACTTTAATTTTAGGGAATTTTTCATATTTTAAATGGCTTCATGTATATAGCTTGTTTAGAGTCTGGTCAATTGTAAACATTTGTCATTAAGGGATGGATTTTAAAGTCAGTTCACAGCCAATAGAGTCTGCTTGATGTATGGGCATTGTTGAATCAGAAAGACATTCAAGCCACAAACACCTAACTTTACATTTGGTCTATAGGTACTGCTTCTCTTCTCAGTCATTGGATTCTGCCTTAGACAGTGTATGTCTTTCTTAACAATAGCTTAATAAAAAAGCTACAAAAGAGTTTGAATTTGAATTTGTCAAACATTACCAGTATTTGTCTTATTTTACTACCTATTTTAAATACATACTCCCACAAATTCATACTCTTTGGTAAGTATGTGTATGTTTAATAGAGAGGTATTATACAGTGGATTAAGGAAAGTTTACTAACTTGGGCTGTGGTCAGCTGATGGTCCTGTCCCATTAAACATTTGCCCATGGCCTATGTCCCAGTCAAAATCATCATTAAGATCCTGAGACAGCTGACATGTTTCCTCCCAAACACCATCAGGGGTATCAAAACTACATGCTCCTGGAATACTCACTGTTAGAACCAATGAGAAGTGAGATGTTAGTTCAGAACAGTCAAGGTATAAGAACAAGGACAGTGGGAAAGTTTAATGAATGAACCAGAATAAATTTGATCTAATAATTTGATCTTACTCTCGTGTTAAAAGTTGACACAAAGACAAGCAACATTGCTGGCTTAATTTTAAGATGAATGCGGATGTACTTACTGCAGTCAATCTCATCAGACTCATCCCAACAGTCTGCTTTGCCATCACACTCCAGATGATACTCAATACAGTCCCCATTATTACACACAAAATCTGTGACAGCAGGGCACGATCCAGGACGCACAGCCTCTGAACACATGGAAACACATCTGTTTACTCTCTCACTCTGTTGGTTTAAAATATCATTACTGATGCTTGTTAATGCTCATACAGTACAAGGTTGTTGTTTTGCAACAAAATTTAATAAAAAAATTAAAACCTAAATTCCACTTAATGACAGAAAAAAATTTCTACACTTAAACTTTTCTTTTTCTTTACAAAGAATATATTCCCATGACAAAACCGAGCATTAAACTGAAAAAAAACAAAAATAAACTGATAGGGTTGTTAGTTTGTTTATATCACAAGTTACAGTCAATTAGCCACAGTAGTAGAAAAAACTGTGAATTGGATGTGTGGTTTCTAACAGGTTAATTATTTAATGGCCCTAACAACCCTGCGAACCTAGCACTGCAAAACCTATATTTACACTTTACTACTAAAACATTACATGAAAACAAGGATGGCAAATTATATTTAAAAATATTGCAGGTGCTAAAAAAATAAGAATGAATCATGCTTTGGTTTTTGACGTTAAACTAAATGCAGAAAGTAGTGTGAACACAGATTGAGTTTGACATATCCGCTTTGCACACTTGATCTCACTAAAACAAACCGCAACCTCAAGTGTAATTACTACGATTAAGAAGTGCCACTGTGTAAATTAAACCTGACGCTTTCCATGTCAATCCGACAACTGAAAGGGGAATTTATTCTGTATATTCAGTGTTGTTCCCTTATGGCTTGTCAGAGCAAATCTATTCTTATCCAATTAGAGGGTGATGCTGCTTTTCATTAGGCACTGCTGAGGATGAGCCCCCGGGTCCTGCTGGTCATGCTTATGCATGAACGTTAAGGAAAGAAGAAACATTGGAAGAAACATTAAGGAAAAAGTGGGGAGTTGAGATCTTCTTGTTTACCTTGAGGCACTATTGAACAAACTAATCAAACTTTCCTGCTTGCACTTCTTGTTTGCAATAATCCACTATAATCTATACTATATAATCCATCTATACTTTACGATAACCAATATAACATACAAAGGCACTCTCTGTTTATATAAAATCTGTTTATACAGTAAACACACAATTAATTGAAATCAATGTTTATCTGATGTTGTACACATCATGGTACCAGCACATAGAGGTTGTATGTTACATTACGTTGGTGTAAAAAATTACTTACGTGGTGCGCAGTCAGTGAACTCCAGGTCATCCAGAGCTGCTCCACCACTCACATCTCGAGACCTAACCGCTTCAAAGATCAGAATAAAGTTTCTTAGTTTCCTCAAAGACACCTCCGCTCTTCTCCATTCCTCAGACATCTCCTCTTGTGTCCACACCTCCCTCAGCTCATTCTCTGTCTGGCCATTACAGATGAAGAAAATGAAGTTACAGATAAATACATTCAGTTCAGTAGATATGTCAGAATCACAGTTCAATGGTGCCCTATAAGGTCAGGGTTAAATTGAGGATTAGAGTACAGCATGAAACGTAGGTTGTGTGCTCATGTTTCTACACACAACAAATTATAACACACTAGCTTAACAACAAACCTGATCATTGTATACAGTACTATTTTTATCGATTGTATCACGATTGTGGCAAATAAGTACAATGACCTTTCTTGCCAGGCTACAATTAGGGGTATTTTTCTCTCTGATGTGTTAAAACATGTATTTAATGAATTTTGATGGCTGTCAACACTGTATGGTCGAAATGAAAACATACAACAACACAAAACATTAATATTTTTTAAATGCTAAGAAATAACAGAATCCAATTAAATGTATTCTAATGGCTTAGATTCCAAGACACCACAGATGAGCAGCAATATTAAGGCCTGTTAAGGGCAGTTACTCTAATGAGATACTTTAACCAGACAAAATAAATGGAAGTGGCAAAAATCAGCACCTTCCTGCGTGTCTTTAAACTCTTGATTACACAAGTTTCCTTTCTCTTAAAGATGCTGTGAGTGACTTCAGTTGTTTCTAACCACAACCATTTTGCTAACACCACAATCTCTCTCTCCAAAACCCTCTAAAGACATGTCATCAAACCTCAACACACACTGATTCAGAGGGCGTTGGTGACTGGCTAAGTAAGTGTGGGCTCACTGGACACTTTTCTGCTGTTTACAGTGTCTAGGGCTCAGGGCTGTCACAAACACAGCTGTGGCTTTGGTTAGGTTGTTGGCACATTTCATGCATGGTATTAACTTTGTGACAATGTATAAGGTGCTATAAGCAATTTTCTCTTCAAGCTTATATCAATTTGGATGTTAGTTATTTTTCAGGTTTATATCACTGTTTTTAATGACATTGAACTGTAATTCAGTTTTCACAGGAATATTTAACTTTCAAAACAGCTAGTCCAATGTGTTATCTAAGCTGAGAATCACACATAATGCACTGAAAGAAAAGGACATGTAATAACATGTTCCATCAACTTAACTGCATTTTAAAATAACTCACTGTCAAAACAATACATTTATGCCATTACATTAAGTTACAAAGACCTCCACACACGGTGTACCACTGATAAAAATGACACATTCCAATTGCATGGAATATGTCTATATGTCTGCTACACTTTGTAAGTGTATCCTGCTAAAGACATTTACCTTAATGAAAAGCCGGATGATACCACTGGCCTTTTCAGAAATATAGTACCAGAAGGTGAGTTTACATGTGGCACTGGATTCCTTCCACACAGAACTTCTCATGTGAGCTTTATCACCCTTCAGACCAGCAGGGGTGGCTGCCATATATGCAAAGTGTCCTGAGAAAGAGACAGGCAGAGATTCTTTCATATCATCATCATTCCTCCAAACCAATATGTCCACTACATATTAAAAATGCATTCGGTGCTAGTATCAAGACATACCATCCAATAATGATGAGGCAATGTCTAAAAAAACAGTGTTAAAGTGTTTAGTTTTCCTAAAACTTTCAAAATGTATTTAACATTTCTGTTACTTAATAGAAACTTTATGGGAAAATAACTGTTAGTTAGAAGGAGGTGGTCATTTAACCATAATGCAATGTAACCAACCAATATATATATATTTTTAAATCAATATATAGTTATGCTCAAGGATATCTTGATGACTGTTAGGTGTCTCAAAAAAAAAGTTTCTAGACCTTGCAAACTTCGATATTCGAATTCAGAAGGTAGTTGTTCAATGGAAATGTTCACTTTAGCAGCCTGGTAACTAACAAGACACGTTTTCTCAGTGGACTGATTAAAATCTGTCTCCCAGAAATTGGGCAGCAACCTCACCTTCACCCTTCTACAATCTTTCTTCTGCTCTAGCTAACTTCTGCAACCTGGCAGTGTGGTAAAGCAGATATCATTCATTCTTGTATGGCAAAGTGCTTGCGGTATTCCTCATTCGTAAGTCACTCTTTCCAAAAGCGTCTGTTGGCTGACTTAATGTAAATGTCATAGAGTGCTGATGCCTCACTTGGAACTTACAAAGATCCTCATTAAATAAAGGAAAAGAAAGAAATAATAGCTCTCAAAGTGTCACAGTAAGAAACGATACCAGTAATTAGCAGAGAAAGAGGCCTGATGAACAAATCTTTTTAGAGAAAGATGAAGGAAAATATGAAAATTACTCTCTTTCTCTCTCTCTCTCTCTTCTATATTTTAAGCATAAAGCAGCAGGTGCAGGATGTGCTGCAATTAGCATATTGAACACTGTAATGTTTGGAGTCTGAATGTTTAAATCATATTGAAATAGTGCATTAGAAATAGTGCAACACTGTGTGAATATGCTTATATTAGATCTGTCAGATCTTATCAGATTGTGTTTGCTTTCAATCTGCTTCAGTCTGATTTCCCTAGACCTTCTAGATGACTCTATAAAAGAGCTAGTGTCCTGGAGACACACTTATTACCATACGCTTTTACCAATGAAGTTTACCAATGAAGTTGTAATCTGGTTAGGCATATTACCACTGTATACACAGTCAAACTGCAGAATGTAAAGGAGTCTTACCGCTTTTGTTCTTAAATGTGTGGTCATGAGAAGGTCTGATCTTTTGAACAGCACCAACTCCAAGAGTCCAACTAAAGGTGTCCGCAAGGCTGCTTTTCCAACCACAGAGGCCATCTTCAAATGAGCAGGATGTCCCACAATCCATTTCATCAGTTCCATCTCCACAGTTGTCAGTGAAGTCACAGCTCTGCTCTGGTTTGTAGCAATTGCCATTGTTACATTTTAAGGAACCTGGTGGACAAAGGCCTGTAAATACACAACAGATTAAAATTTTATACTATTAATAATACCACAATCTTCCCAGAAGCAGAACATTTTATTCTCAAAATCACAATACAAAATATTTTAATACTGATGTTTACAGCACTTTATGCTACCAAAATAGATAACATCATGTTTTTTAATTTAGTTTTGCATTAATATTAGAGATGTCATTTCAAAATTATGACTTCTATACTACAGCCTCTGATTCTGCTGAAGGCATATTGCATTTGTTATAGCTATTGCTCTGTATGTATGCCACAAAGCTCAACTTTTCCTCTCAGTAAACAATAAGATGAGGTGTTGCAGCTACATCATTGGTTTAAAGAAGTAATAATTAATCATGTAACATATTGATGAAACGAATATACTGAAGAACATTGTTGACAGGCATTTTAAAAGATGTTTAGTGTCAATAGCCAGACTCAGAGATTGATTTTGTCTTTTGCAGACAGCATGTGTGTTAGTGGACAGGCATCATTAGTGATGGTGTACCTGAGAGTAACAGGGGACTGGAGACTGTCTTAAAGCTGCTGCTGAGAATACAGCCTGCTGAGAAGGTGATGTCATCAAGGCAGATGTGAACCCGTGTGTTGCTGCCTACTTTACCTTCAAACATAATGCGGAAGTTTTCAGGAGAAGAGAGAGGCAGTTCCTGTCTTTTCCAGTAGTTTCCTTGATTACCAGTGAGGTTGAGTAACAGTAAGTGGTTGGAGTTTGAGGTCATGTACACGTTCAGAGTGCCAATGCCATCACCAGACATGTGGACGTAAAAGACCATCTTAAAAAGCAGACAAACAAAACAAACAAACAAAGGTCTGATTGATTATGCTACTGATTTAATTTAGTGAATAAAGTCATATTAAATTGTACAGTGCCAGTATGCTTAAAATAAAGACAGATTATCTACTATTGTCACAGTAAATGTTTGAGCTTGAAACTTGGATATATTCAGTCCAATTTCCAGCTTTAATGGCAGGTGTGACATTAATCTGCTTATTGATGGCTGTGTCAGTCATGCATCTGTCTATGGCAGTTAGTGAAAGAGGCTTTTTGACATCCAAATCTGTATTTTATCAGTTACATTTTAATTGAGATAAAATGCACTTAGAAAATACCAAACAAGGTACAAAATGTGTATAAAAACAAAAAATACTATAATTGTGAGGTAAAAAATGTCCATGAAACCAGGACATGGTTGACAAGCACACACAAAACTCTTTATAGACTACAAAAGTATTACAGACTTTATACACATACTTTATAGTGATTAACTGATTGATGGTTGAAGTGGGAGAACGATCGGAAAACTCTTACAGAAGAACTCTTAACAGAACTCTTACACCCTTACACAGACTCTCACTGTGTGTGTGTGACAGAATGATTGAGTACTGCCGGCTGGCTCGATAACTGAGTTATGTGCTTCATTGTAACAGGCACAATTTAATTCTTGACATTCACTTTCTGCCATTATATTCAGTCAGAGATCTGGATCATGTAACAATGCAGAGGAAATTAAAATGAACACAGCCTGAAATTAACTTTGTGAAAACAATCTCATATATGGTCAATATATCACAACTTTCCTAAACACACACACACAACATACATTATTCAAGGTGATGGATCAGTATTGTGTAGAGCAGTGAAGGTCAGTGCTCCTGCTCTCAATGGGGAAGCTGAGGTACTGTTAGAGGCTTTGCAGTGGCAAGGCACTTTTCAGTTAAGTGGAACAGCAGTTACATTGTCACAAACTGAGAGGTTTCATGCAGTGCTGGAAACTTCACTGCAGGGAGGAACAGAAATGGGGCCGAATCAGTGGCACATCCTTTTTAAAGGGGTTTTATAATGAAGAATTAAGACTGAGATGATCTAGGTGGAACGCATGCATCATCACCAACACACTTCATCACCACCCAATCACATTTAAGCATCGAGAAATTAGGAATGACACAATTATGTCTGTCACCATGTTTGCAAGATAATGAAACTGCTATGCACAATGCAAAAGAAAAGAAAGAGCAGATAAACACCAGGAATAATTCAAGTACACAATCATATCTTCGATATCTTCATGTTTTTAAGCACCTACTATATAATAATGGAATATCACACTTAACAGTCCAATACTTATAAAAGCACTTCAAGAGCAACTGAGGCTACATTTACATTTATTCATTTAGTTTATCATTAAAATCAACAATATTCATTGTATACAATGCCATGTTCAGAGTACAAGCAAGATTAGTACACAAGCTACAGCAGTGAGTGAAATTCAGAAAGACAATAAATTATATTCAAAAGACTACAATGACTATATGTCATTTAGAAAGACTATATGATGTCATTTCTGCTGATTTTTGTTTATAAAACAACTTCACTTGTTGCTTTTAAAGCTATTTATTTTCTTTTTGAACCTTTTACTTTAACCTAGCATTTGTTAAAAAAAGCCAGCAAAATTGTAAAAGTCTTCCTTCAAAAATGGGGAAGTACCAAATTAAACTTTCTGCAAACAGGTTCCAGGTATCTGGGTGCATTAGAACAACAGAACTACGACCCTAGACTACAATGATTTAGGCCAAAGAAAACACTAGTAGAGACTCACCTTACAGTCTTTGCTGTAGTGACTGAACAGACGTCCTACAATCTGAGCAGTATGTCCAGGTATCTGTGGGAAGGCCCCTTCCAGATATAAGTAGTGGCCTGACGGGTTGCGAAGAGTGTGATCGGTGGATGGTCCAGTCCGGGGAGTGGGCATATTTCCTGCTTTTATCAGCCAATCAAAATCATCATATTGTATCTGTCTCCAAGAGCAAAGGTCAAATTCGAAATCACAGCGACCACTGAATCCCTCTAGAAAAACATTTGAACACTTTATAGACACACACAACTGCACAGGCAAAATAGACTAAATATATTCAACATGGATATTAAAGCTTTTATATTTAAACTAAATTCACAATGAATAATAATAAAAATGAGACTTAATGATCTTAATGAAATTCCGTACAGAAATCTGGGTTAAATGTGTGATAGATTAAAAAGGAATGATGGATTGGTTTCTTACTGCATATGTAATGATTCTCATCTGATCCATCGCCACAGTGATCAATGAAGTCACACAAGTTGTCCTCAGAGATACAGTGACCATTGGCACAGATGAACTCGTTGTTATCACAAGGAAGGTCAGTTGTTATTGGAGGGGCACAGTCCACAAATGCCACGTCATCGATTACAACATCACCCATGTAGCTGATGCCACGCCTGGCGCGTAGAACCACCTGTTGATACATTTGTAAATGAAAATAAATATACATGCTGTTAAACTACAGTATTTTACAACAGTACTTTTAAAGTATTTTTGCAGTGTTTTTGTAAGTACAATACAACTATTTTATCTTTTTTTATGATATTTTCATATCATTTCATATTTAACTGTACAAATCAAAACAGTACATGCTTATTGAGACATGTCAGGTAAACATGTCTGACTGACATGAAAACCATATTACTTAACAGTGTTGAAAGAAAAGAAACAAGCAGATACAGGTCTGAATAGGTAAAAGACAAAAAATGTGAGAGGGAGGGAGAATAAAGGGAGAGGGGTTGGGAATTAAAATTGTTGCTGAGAGCTGTTGAAGAATTCAGTCAGCCAGTCAAAGCACTTACCACTGCTGACTGAGGGTCAACTATATTCGCAATCATGTGTTTATATATGTGTCTACTTGACAAATATTAATAATGCAAAGGTTAGATGGTGAAAAGGTCATGATATTTCTGACCAAGCATCAACTGTCCAAACATCACTCTGCAGCTAACATTTATCTGTGGATCTGATGCAATCTGATACAAGTGTGGACTGCATTTCAAAAATACAAACACATTGTCCTCAGATCACCTTTTGAAGCTGTGAATACAATCACTTTTTCTTATGTTTCACAACATTTCTATTTATATGTTGATCATTGTAGTTATTGCATAATATGATTTCAGCACAAATGGAAAATAAAAACTATTGGACTTACGGGAAAGTACTTATAAGTCCTTACTTACCTGAATGTTGTGACGGATTCCAATAAAGACCTCACCCCGCCTCCAGCTGTTGCCTTGGTTACCACTTTGAGACCAAACTTCATACGTGACATCATCTGATTTGATGAAGACCTGCACATGCAAGTTTGACGTTATATTTAAACACCAGAACTGTTGTTTGGAAACATTTTTATATTGATTTTTAACAGTGAAATTATGCACAACATACTGTACACTCTTAATATGTTGTATTGTCATTGTGTTATTGCAGCAACTAAACAAAGCCGTAACTTGTAGTTATTTGTACCTGTAGTGTTCCAACAGTAAAGCCACTCATATGATACCAGAACACCAAAGTGCACTGGGGCCCTGTTTTTTTAATTAGCGGAGTCAACAGATCGGTAGTGTGTCCATATCCTCCATTGGAGCTGTCTGCAAATAAATACCAACCCTCTGGAGTACCACTGCAAAAATGCAAATGTGTCAAACACCTGCCATGCACTTGAAATCACAAATACAATCCAGCAAATGACTGTACATGGGGAATTATGCTTACAGCGTGTAATCATTAGCAGGTCTGTGGTGTTCTTCTCCATGGAGAATACTCTTCCCTTGCCCTTTCTGCCAGCGAAAGGCATGAAGAAGAATAGCATTGACTGGCTCACCCAAATACCAGCCACACAAAGCAAGGCCTTCAAAGTCACAATATTTCTTCACTGAGAACAGAGAAAAACAGCAATGTGCAATGGATCGATGGATGGGTGGATGGATGTATCAATGACAAATGCAGATGGATGGATGGATGGATGGATAGATACAGAAGACATACCACAATAATTTTCATCAGAGCCATCAGAGCAGTCAGAAGTGAAGTCACACACTTGAGTGAGGTTCACACATTCTCTTGTAGTTGAACACACAAACTGATCAGCAGGACAGCTGTGTGGGGGGGCTTCAGACAAGATGGGCACAGGGTCAGTGGTGCGGGGCTCCTCTGAGGGCAAGTTACCTACACAGTCATACACATATACAGATACATATTTAAGATCAGTACTATAGCTTCAGAACCTCGTAAAACGTGTGACTGTGGATCCACCACACATACATAGTTATGCATTTGGCTATTTAGGCCTTCTATTTAGGCTTGTTACTATTTAGGTCGTCATGTATTTTTTATTAATCAGCTATTAAATTAACTGCATATTACCTTCATAAGGCTCACATCCAAGAAAAGAAAGATCATCTATAGCAATATCTCCTCTGAAGTCGTCACCAACGGTTCCTTCCACAATAATCTGTAGCAGCAAGAAGTTCAATATTACAGATATTACACATTAGCTGGAACACAGTGCTTTGGGCTTTTTGCTGAGACAGTCTTTATAGTAATTTCTCAGTTATTAGAGAATGGATTTGCAGAGTTACAATTGTAAGAATTATTATGACAACTTGCTGTAAATGCATTAATTTATATTGCATATAAAGCTGTGTGTGACATCTGTAGAGGAGTCAGTCACCTTAAAAGGACTGAGCACATGAGGACAAAACACTTATGACCCTTCATCTTCAGTATCCATAATTCAGATCAATAACTCACTTGAAAGTGGTGAGCACTGTTAATCTGCAACATCTCTCTGTGCCAGTAGTTGCCTTGGTCACCAAAGCGAATCCACAACAAGTTGCCCCGCCCACTGTTACGGGTGCGTATGTACACAGCCAGCTGGAAGACATGCTTGCCAAACATGTGATAGTGGAATCTAAAAACACACAGTGGTTTGGGTATAGGACCTCTGTGAGGAGTTGGGAGAAATGCTCGGCTGACAAGAATGGCGGTATCTTTGAACTTCTGTGGTTCGGAGGATTCAATGTACAGGTAGTGTCCATCCACGTTGGCCCGTGTGTGGTCCTTCCATGGGCCCGTGTTAAAAGTTGGAGTGGATCCTTGGATTCGGGTCCAGTCAAAAATATCTTCCACGTGATCCTGAGTCCAGCTACATAGGCCTTCTTCAAAGTCACACATTAGCTCTGGAGCTGAGAGAAGAGGAAATCATAATTTTAAATGAACATGCCAAAACATATTGCTAAGGTCAAATATACACTCACACATTGACAATGTAAAACAATGATTACTGACAGCAGTTTTCCTCATCCGTTCCATCTCCACAGTCATCGATCAGGTCACAGATCTGAAAATAGCTCACACAGGCTTTGCTCTGGCCACAGTGAAACTGACCAGGACTGGAGCAAGTCTCCAAGGCTTCTGGCAATGAGCAGTTATGGAACATAACGTCATCTATGGCAGAAACACCTTCATATACACCCAGGCTGAGTTTTGCGATTGAGAGCTGGAAAGGTCTTGTCTGCCTGCCAATCTGCACAGTTACAGGGTGCCACTGACGGCCTTGATTATAAAGTGTTTGCCAAAGTGTAGTAGTGCTGTCCAAGCCATCAATTAGCAGGTGCATTTCAGCAGCACCAACAGACTGGCCAAAATTATAGTGCCTGTAAGCAAAACAATCAATGTATTAACTATTAAAGTGTCAAATGTACTACAGTGTGTAATCTTATACCTTTACAAAGATTCACAAAGCATTAAAAAGTTTGCTTGATTTGCGATATTTGTGATATGTCTCATATATTTCAATATATTTCAGCAAGCTTAGAAAGACAATTTAAACCTTAAAGACAAATGCTGACAGCCTGTATTTCTTCTCACCAGAAAGACAAGATGCAATCTGAACCTGATTGTTTAAATTTAGGACTGCGCAGCAAGGCTTGCTGGGAAAAACTGCTGCTGTTCTTAAAGATAAACATGAAGTGACCTTGTAGAGAGAGAAGGAAATAGGGAAATTTTAGGGAAAATAAATGCTTTAATAAATGCTTTATGGGCATTTCATGAAAGGGCACAAACCCTCACCTGCACTTGTGTTAGTGGAATGATCCTGTGGAGGAGTTTGGCCTAGATAATCTGAGTCTCCTTTAGCTGAACCTCTTACCCATTCAAATCCATCACCCTGTGCAATCTCATACCAGCCACATGAATCAGTCTCGAAATCACACTGTGATGCTGAAAGTCATAGTGAAATAATTTGATTGATATGAAATAATAAATAAATTTGATAATAATAATAATGGCAATATATCTAAAGTTATTGTGGCTGTAATTTTTAACACAAATTTAGAAATTTGTCAGATGCTCATTGTGCAAACAAAAAGACTAAGACTAAAAATTTAGTCTTAGTCTAATACAGTATTATTTTATTTTGACATGATAAAAAATTGTGCAATATTTATACAAAATACAATACAATACAAAAATAGTTATAAAACTTAACAAAATTCACTTTCTGTAAGTCATTTGAGCTGATTTGACTGTACTCACCACATTTGGCTTCGTCCTCTCCACCGGGGCAGTTTGGAAAAAAGTCACACACTTTCACCCCATCCACACATTTATTTGCCCCACAGTGAAACTGAGAAAGGGGGCATTGACTTGGAAGAGGTACCTTGACATCATTCTCTGCAAATAAATCCAGCATACTCTTATACAATAACATACAATCATAGGAAAGACAAGTAAGGGGTTTTATTTAGGTTTTAAGGGTATGGCTGGTCCTTTAAACTGGAGAGTTGCTGAGTTACTCCACTGATACCCTGAAGCATAACATGCTGTGATCTGAACATGAGCACATTCTTATGAGTAATTCTTACTGTCCACCGCTTATATAAATCACAATGGTGTGGTATTGTAACTCAGACCTTTAAAACCAGGCACCACACAAACCTCGGTTTAGATGCTTTGAGACAGAAAATACAAAGCTAATCCTTTTCTGTCTTGTATAGGTATTATTTATGGTAGCTTTTATGTGACAAACATGTACAACAGGCTTATTGATTTATTGTAAAGCTGTTTCTTTGTGTCGAAGACCAATGTAGATCTATAAATGCTAATACAACCAAACCATGATTTTGTCATAGCACATTTGTGCATTTGAGTGTTTACCCACCGATAACTGCCACACAGCCTTTGCTGAAGGACAGGTCATCAATCGCCAGAACTTCATCTGGATCACTGCTGTTAAATATCAATCCTCTTATCACCACCTGTGGATGCCCATTACATTTACAAGTATTTCAATACAGCCATACAGCACAAAAATCCACAGTGAATAAAGCTCAATAATAATAATACACACACTTCACCTTAAACTCCTCTTTGCTGTTTAGCATCACTATTGACCGCATCCAGGGTTGAGTGTGTGCATCAGAAGATGAGCTGGACTGAAACCAAACCTCCTGTGGTTCTCCCAAAGATTTTGTTTGGATCAGAACCTTCAAAGCCCCACTCAGCTGCCCAATATAATGGTAGAAGGTTAGCTGTTCAGAGGAAGAGACAACAACTCAATGCATTTCACATCTGAAAACATACCACACTTTCTCTAATTGTCTCTGAAATATTAAAGATATTCCATGGCTGGCCAGTAAAACTGAGGTTTTAGAGGTGTTTTAGATGTTATGTCAGTGTGCCATCTGAGGAAGCCAATGCTTGCCTCAAGTATTTTATTGTTTTTACAGTACAGGGAAGCACTTTAAGTAAATTACAGGATACCCAGGAGCAGCAGAGAGTTTGAAATACATTGCAGTGCACTACCCACTGTGCCATGGTTCTGACAACCTATGTGTAATTCTTTGTTGTCAAGCGTGTTGTTCTGGATCAGTGGATAAGTGCTCTACAACTATAATCAGGGACCTGTTTGTAAATTACCAATACAAGGGTTACAGAGCCCTGGAGCTAAGCACCTATCAACATGTCACCACTTAAATGTGACATTATGGCAAACCCTGCACTATTTCTCTTGTCAGAAATAGAATATATAATAATATATAATAATCTACTTTACCTGTTAAGAATGATGCAGTATGAAAGTAAATTTATTTATTGTTTTAACCAGTTAATTTATACAGTATTTTCTCAGTAGATTTTCTGTCCCTCCTATAGACTCCAGGTAAGTTTTTGAAACACAGCAGAAAACTAAACACAGAATATCTTTGGTAACTAAATTACGAATTGTAGCTATTTATTTATAAACAGTTGCTATGCGCATACTGTTTTGCACATATTACAGAAACCTTTTGAACTTGCAAGCAGATGTGCAAAAACATAAATTTAATATGGCTGGCAGAATGATAAAGAATGACCAGACACACATAAAAGAATAATAATAATGTTAGAAAAAGCATGTTTTTTCTACCCAGCAGGTCTGTGAAGGCTGTAAGAAAGGACTGTATATCTCAGCAGTGACACCTTCTCCATTCTTTGACTGCATATAGAGATAGTCACCTGAGAAGAGAATAAATAGGAAGTGTCATGAAATAAAATGAAACCAAGTAAAAAACTACAAATACCAATATTTAACAGACGATAATATAAACTATATACATTTACTTACCAGTAATATTTTCCCAGTGGTCTTGTTCTGTACTGGGCCAGGTCAAACCTGAACCTCTGGTCCAAACATGTTCATCTTGAACTTGAAAATCACAGAAACCTTCCTGAAAGTCACATCTCACATACTGGGAGCCTATATGAGAGAAACGTCCACAGCTGTGACATTACAAAAGTAAATAAAACACTTCTGCCTGCATCACTGTAAAATTAAATTGTAAAATCATCACATCACATTTAATAGTCACTTGAAACAATGATGTTATAACTTAGCAAATGCAAAAGATGTAAATGTAAATGTAAATTGACTGTAGTATATTTTTATTTGTTTTTCTTAAAATGTTTTGTCTCTACAGAGCTAAAGACTGCAAAACAAAGCAACAGTGTTCCATAGTATAACACAAATTTATTTAGTCATTTGCTGCCTTGTAAAAGCTCTGGAAAACTTAAATCAATATATTTACAAAAAGACCAGCTCCATTGGCCTCCCAGGCCACTTTATGAGTGTTCTTTTTTTTAATGCTATAAATCTTATTATTTACACACTAAAGCCCTTGAGAGCATTTATAAGCCTGCAATCAATAGAGGTAGGAAAAAAGAGCCATTAACTTTATCAAAGGGTGGCCTGTGTAATCACAGCAAACACACACACACACACACAAACAGAAGAGCAGGAAAATGTTTCTGTATTATGTTTCATACTCACAGTTTGTCTCATCACTTCCATCTTCACAGTCTGTTTTAAAATCACACAGACGCTCCTCAGATACACAACCGCCACTCACACAGGCAAATTCCTCGGGCAGACATGGCGTAGATGAGACGACACCCAGAACACACACCAGAAATGAGGCCCACACACACCCCCGCATTGAGCTCCCTGACATTCAGTTCATATAAACACACAAAACCACAGGCAAATACACTCACACCACAATATCCAGAAAACGTAAATCCTTTAAATCTAGTGTATTTAAAATCACACCGAACAGACAGAAAGCCATCTGCTCAGACCATCCATAGTCCAAATGGCTTTATGGCTGTTACCCAATGCACCTATTTTCTTGCCTATGTGCGTTTTATAGCCTTGACTAGAGATAAAATGACAGTAAAATGGATAGAGATAAAACAATAATAAAATGTAATCTGTAAGCTTAAGACTGGTGGGCATGTAAATGTTATTTGCATTAGGAACCCAACAAAGCTTGTATTAAATATACATATTTAAGATTAGAAATATAAATAAAAATCTGAATCTAAGTAATATTAATACTAATAGAAGTTTGTCATTACATAATTGTCTTGTCTTGATTATTACATAAAAGTCCAATGAAGCTGAAACACATGAAAAATAAGGTGGTGAAATAATCTGTCCTGCTTTAGGCGTCATTAGTTCACCCTCTGGCTTTACAAATGTTCATTCAGCTAGCATTTCATTTTTCATAAATCAATAACTAAAATCTGCAGGGTTTGCTAGCAGAGAAGCTGGCTAAATGTTGGCTAAAATGATATCCAAATAACCTTCAAGCTCAAAAGAACATGAAAAGGGACAAGGGCTTTGATATAAAAACAAATGAGCAAACCAGACTGTCTTGATGAAAAACTGTGTCTGTTTTATTCAGATTTTAAATTCATCACACGACTCCATGTGATAATTCATGTTATGTTTAAATAATCACTCTATGACTTAATCAACAGCAATAATACAAAACCCCTTATATTTTATTGCTATAACTTTGCAAGATGTATTACAAAGATGTAATAATACAGATTTTGTTGTATCAGCTCCACAGCATTACTGAAGCACTTTTTATCCCACAACCTTTCAGAAATTTAACAGCTTAAATAAGCAGGAAAAATAGCAGACTAAACATAAAGGGGTAAAACTCAGATGTCAGTAATAGGTTCCAGTGAAGATACTGCTGAGACTTCAGAGACAAATTCATAATAGTCCAGATGGCACACAAATCTGGTGTCAACAGGGACCTCACTGTGATTGGTTGGGTTTATCGATCAATAGGGTTAGTGCGGGAAGATTTGAGTGACTGTTTTCACCTAATAAACACTAATTATTATGTCAGTACCAAAGGCAGACAACACAAGAGTCAGACAAGTGTGTTAAGCATATCGATTTGTGCTTGAAAAAGCTTTTGTGGAATTTGTTGTCTTATTGTTGCTGCCCAAACTCATATGACTCCATTTGACTTGATTGGTTGAGCAGAAGTCAGGCTGTCAGAAAGCTTAAATAAACAACAATGTTTTAATAGTGTTACAGGCTTAGCACTGGGGAATCAGATTTAAAAGATAGTAAACTGTAGTAAAACATTTGTATGCAACAAAAATAAAGCTCAGTTATGGGTGGTGTGGACTAATGCTTATAGTAGATTGGTGGGAAGGTAATAGCTTTATGAACAAACCACAGCTATTAACCAATCAGCATTCAGGAGCGGAAACATCCATTTCATAATGGATGGTAATTTTATGGTTTGCATGTTACCTGTCAGAGCAAAACTACTGGCCTGCCCCACTGCTTCTATTCATCAATGAGTCAGCAGACCCATTTTATCATTCTCACGGCCTACAGCTTTCTGCAGCACAGACTGTCTCCACCTCTGAAAGGCCCTCTGCTCTTTATTCCTGCTTTCAAAACAAAATTGGTTACACTTTTTATTTTGACATATTCTGGCTTTCACATTTCTACATCGGCTGAATTTTTCTAGCCCTTCGGCCACACATACAGATATCCATTTTCTCACTGGGTTCTCAGTTGACAGTTTATGCAGCAGGTCTACACGCTTTTATTCCCTCTGAGGAGATAATATTAAAGCACTTGATTGCATGTTTAATATAAGATTTCCATCCCTGGTTTCCTGTATTACTCCTGTTCTCTGCTGCCCAACTGAATACCTTTAACCTTTTTATCACTCTTTTCACCTTGGTGCTTGAGGCAAAGGTGCCATATGTTCCTCCATCAAATTACTACTGATGATCGGCACACACAAGGTCATTTTCTTTTCCAATTTAAATTTCAAATTGCTCCTGCTTCCCCATGAAGTGCTCACATCATAAATTCACACAGTTATTCACAGGTGATAATCATTGGTCCAATAAAATACATTGGTTTGAAATATGGTATGTACTAATTATAATAGCAATTCTATGATCTGTAAAATGTTTTAAAAGCCACAATAAAATGAAGAGAGACTGATTTAAAATACACAGATGATAAAACATCAACAATGTACATCTGCTTACCAATGAATTATCTGAACTATTAATGAATAACTAAATTAAAGTCAAGATTTAAAAAAGTCGTCAAACTTTTTATAATGCATTTATTTACACATTTTAAATAATTTAATAATACATTATTTACATTACTCTTGTGTCACCAATGGTTTTAAATTTGTTTAAAAGGATAAAAGAAATATGTATTTGATCCTGGATGACTATGTATTAACAGCAGCGTTACTATAGGAACTTTTCGTTATGATTCTCTACTGATGCTGACACAGAGTCTGGATTATTTCTCAGCATCAGCAAACAGATGTTCAGAATTTGCTTTGAGTGCATTATATCCACCATCTTCTCCAATGCAATAATTACATACTGTGATGGAGGCTCTGTACCTTATATAACAGCATCATTGAAATACCTGATTGAACATTGTGCTGAGTGACAGGTTATATCTGCCCTGACAGTATGACTGACAGCAGTCAATAGCAAAAGCTTTTTTTGCTTATGTTTCTATTATCAGGCATGAAATATAAAGCATGCCAAGGATGATTCGAGAATAAATTGGTTTATGAAAATTTTGAGTCTTCTAGGACCATTCATGATAAAAAGTTATTTAAAAAAAAAGCGGTCTTTATATTCTTATGTCATAGGACAACCAGTTTTCTTTAACAGCTTGAGTTTTGTATTACAATATGAATTTACATTTTTATTTGTTATAATAATAATAATTATTATAAATATTCTTAAATATTCTGGATCTGAACGTTTGTGGTTTGCTTATGCGGCACTGACACGAGACAATGGTGCACTCTAGTGGCTAAAAAACCCAAATGCAATTTAATAGCAAATATAAGTGGAATGAAAACAAAACAAACCAAGGGTACACACACAAGTATTGTCAAGTGACTGTAGCAGTTTTGTGACACATACCAGATTATTGTAGAGATGATGAACAGTCATGAAGTGTTCACTACTTATGAACTTCAGCACTGATGGATGTTCCAAAGATAAAGTCCTTGACCTAGACTGAAATCACAACTGTTATGGATCAAAGGTTTTACCCAAAACATCACAACCCTATTTTTGGATGTTTGAGAGATTATATAATATATGTATGATTTATAGTTACTGACAATACTTTATGCATGAGGGACACAGATGAGATGGTCACAGACACATCAGGTACAACTGCAGCTCGAAATTATTTCAATTATTATATCTTGCAATTATCGTATGCCTTGCTGTTCAAATAGAAACAGGTTAAAAAGAGGCGTAAGAATAATTCACACAACCAGGAGAAAGACTCAATAAACTTAATTTAGACACAATAATTGCCTTAATTATCAACACCTTACATCAGATAAACGCTCCAGAATTAAACTTTTAAATCGTACATTTGGTCCTTTCAACACAAATAATAACAACAATAAAACAAAATTTAGAAGACTTAAAACCAGCACAGTATTAAATAATGTAACAAAAACATTTCAGGTTTTAAAATTAAAGCTTTTATTATAAAACTATAATTAGGAAAAGTTGCTACAGATTTCACCTGTTCCTTATGGCACACCTAAAAACTGAATGCATTGATCTTGAAGTTCAGTACTGAAACTGAACATTGCAATTCTCTGAACCATTTGCAGCAACCGGTCATTCCCTTTGTACTGGGTAAACCACATTTCACTTTCAAATAGTCTTTTTAAAAGGACCTCAATTTTACATGGCATATAGTCAAATTTATTGATATCAGGTTTGAAAAAATGCACAGTCCAAACGCAAAGACAAACTGGATTGATCTTAGATCAGATTTCACATAAATCTGGCTCAACAATGTCTTTAATGCTAATTGTCACAGAGACTAACATGATTTTAGTGCTGTCCCCTATAATTCCTTTTTCTGATTGGAGAAGCTTCTGTGCGAAATTTGATTATTCAGCTATAAAAGCTTAATAGCCATTCACAATAAGAATGTAATAGTCTAATCCATTACAGGAAATCACTGCAAATAAGAAAGAGAGCTATAAGATTAATCTTAGACCAGCAGCCAATAACGATGTAGATTCACTGTTGGAAGGAGCACCAATTTTCAAACACACAGGACAGAATGAACCAGAAAGCATGTTGGCAAAATCGCCATGCAAAATATATCTGCACTAGTGCTCATGAACTGATGTTATATTAAACAACCTGGAAACAGCAAAGATGATACAAATTCAAAGAATAAAAATGTCAGAAACTGGGAACAAATCTGAATAAAACCACAGTCTTTCATATCAACTGTTGCAGCTTAATGACCTATGCAGACATTACATAGATCATTTGTAACATGTTATTTGCAGCAAGGGCATAGGGAGAAAAGAACAGTATGTTTATAAAATGATAATACTGGTAGCTTTATCACCGAGTTACACATTAACAATATTTCCTCATTGTAACTGAATTACCTTTATAAACACCCTCCAGAAAAGAGCATTTAAAATGCACACACGCGCACACACACACACAAATTAAAAACATGCTAGTTCTTCTGCGGTGATGGGCCATTCAGCAGAGAGCAACAGTGGTGGCTGGACATCCCCACATTCAAAGTATGCGCACATTTGTAACAGACATTAAAGTCCTGCCAACTGCTGCATTCTAGCATGTGCCAATTTATCAAAAGATTAAAACACCAAATTATGAACAAACAGCCATACTGCCTTATCATACAGCAATGAACACTTATACCTGAAGCATTTCTAACATTAACACCTTTTTAAATTGCATCTCACATAAATGTTTTAAGCCATAATAGCCACGTTTCAAATAGTAACAGCACCCTCTAGTGTACTGAGGTAATATGTACCATGTGATCTGATATGCTTTGATGATTTCATGATATGTAGTGGAGTTGGTTGGCACTGATGTCACGTCAAACACCTGATACCCAAATGTTTAACCAAAAACATGCAATTGACCAATGACAGCAAGTGACCCATAGTTCTCCCTCATCTGAAAAATAACAAGGAATCGACCAATTAGAGAACATACCCATTCAAATAATTTTGTTCCTGTAGAATTGTAAGGATAACACAAAACATGATTAATCTAATACAACCATCTAATGAATTATTAACCCATTGCCAGAGTGGTAAAAACACACAAAAAAATCTCTCCTCCCAATCAACGTACTAGCCCGCAGTTTCTCTCTTTAGCATAAATACTTACGACTTTGAGATTCTTCTATTATTTACCCATTACAAATTGCAGTTGCTCCTGACATAGTATTGATCAACAAGATTCAGTTAACTGATATATTCCAGCTGAGGTAGATGTCCAGAGAGTTCAGCTGCAAAGCGTCAATTTTTCTTCAAGAAATTATAATAAACAAGCAGCCAATGGGATGAGGCTGTGATGTCACCGCTGATGGCGGGATTTGCCGTCAATCAGTCCAGCAAGGAGAACTGGTGGCTATCTGAGACCAGCCCTTGAGGTCATCCACTCTAAACCCTGACACAGCCTGAAACGGCACAAAAACAAATGATTGTTTGTTGTCCCAAACAGTGTTTTTTTAAATAATTAAAAACGTCAGTACTTTCAGTAGAAACTCTCTCTCCACATAAAATCCCAGGGAATACATATACTTACAAAATGCATACTGTAATGTTAATCATGTTTAAACACCTTGAAAATCTAAATACATAAATGGGGATCTATGAAACACACCTAATGATAAACTTTACAGTATTATCACACATAACCATTGGTTTGGTAAACCAAGCAACAACTGCAGCATAATTTAAACTTTACAGTTGAACTACATTGTTTTTATTGTGTTGAATGCAGATCTTACCCTTCTCCAGTAAGTGCACAGCAGGACTGAATGTGCCAGGGATGGTCTTTGATGGAGCTGAGGGTCAGGTATTTAGAAATCTCTGCTGCGGACATACAATCCTTCATGTCTTGCTTATTAGCAAAAATTAACACTGCAGCTTTGCGTAGGTCCTTAGATTAAAAACAAAACAAATTAAACAAAACTTTAAAGTAAAAGAGATTTTAAAGTAAAAGAGATTTTAAAGTAAAAGAGATTTTAAAGGTAGTCATTATAATTATACTCATTAACATTATTATAGCTTTGTGGGTGTGGTTCTTTAAAGTTCAAGAGTTACCTCATGAGCAAGCATTCTGTACAGCTCTTCTTTAGAAATGGCTAGTCTCTCTCTGTCAGTACTGTCCACCACCAATATGATGAACTATGAGAGAAAACACACTTAGCATTATTATCAGATGTCGGACAACATACTAACTATGCATTCTAACTTTGGAAAGGCCACAGAGTTGTTTGCTTTTTGATGTGCATGTGTTCTTGGCAGAATTCATGTATGTATAGTCCCTGGAAGTGAGCGTGCTGAGCAGATTGCTCTGCTCCTGAATGGAGCTTGACAACAGGGCCCCATCACAAATCTCAAACGCACACTTTCTGAATGAAAGGGGTCTCGCCATTCAAACTAGCCTTTTTGTTTAACCCTGAACTTTGAACTGTGAATCAGACAGCAGCTGCTAGAGTCCAGCAGAATTACCCGTGTGCACATCTGTTGTTGAACTGTTGTCCACAGTGCAGCAACATTCAGTGCTCCACAAAAGCTGTTCCTCACCATGCTATGATATTCTTCAAGTACTAGTAACTTTAAGTTAATGTCTTCAAATTATACAGGTTATATAGCAAGTTATAAGCTACACAGGATATTATTACCATGTAAGGTCATTAATTTACTGTCTAGGGAAATTAGTCACAACAAACAGACTTCAAAAACATTTTTGTTGTGGTGAAATTAAAATGGTAGTTGCTATAAATTGTATTAATCCTGTTAAAGTTCACTAAAAACTGTTAAAAAAAACCCTAAAAACACTAAAAACCATTTTATAGACACTAACAATAAATAAATACCATAAATAATACCAAGGTTGCTGTGTTAAATGAAAACATTGAGTTTGAAGGCTGTTAGAATATGAAGGACATTACCTCTGTGTTGGAATAGTATGTGTTCCATGAAGAGCGAAGACTCTCCTGACCACCAATATCCCACATCAAGAAGTGCGTTTTTTTCACCACTATTTCCTCTACATTACTGCCAATGGTTGGAGATGTGTGCACCACCTCATTCATTAAACTGCCAAAACAACACATGTTGTGATCACACAGAAACTGTAGCGCTGGTGTCTGCCCTTTACATTTAAACAAGGTAAATGAGGGAACAAAACAGCCAACACTCACAACTGATAAAGTATAGTGGTCTTTCCAGCATTGTCCAATCCCACAATAATCACCTTGTGTTCTACAAGAAATACAAACATAGGCATAACATTACATAGTTATAACAATCTTTAAACATCACCATTGTACAAAATGAACTACTCTCTTTCAACATAAAATAATTTATTTCATCCCAATGGAAAATGCAGTGTATGGGAAAGAATGATTTTATAATAACAATTATAACAATACACTATTATAGTAACTTTTACAATTCCACTATAATGTCATTAAGGATTCATTACACTGATTAGGTGTGCTCACAGTTGTCCACAATCTTGTACAAACACAACAGCTCTTTAGAGTAAAAAGAGTAAAGTGTAAGTAAAGGCAGTGATCCAGCTTTTATCACAGCACAGTGGGACAGAATTGTCCATGTTTGTGCATTTAAATTTTTTTCACCTCTGAACTCAGATGCGAGCTACAGGAAGGAAGCTGGGTTGGATAACTCATGATCTCTGACAGCTGCACAAAAACAAAGACTTTTTCACAACTATTACTTCCCTTTCATTTTTTGACCCCTATTTTGCTTCTGTATGTGTACAGCCAAATTGCCACAACACAAATTTAAACCTGTTTTACACTGACACTGTTTCACAAGGTTACAGTTCATGCCACCCACAATTAATTTGGATAATGATGGCATAACAAACCTGAGGACACATTTAGCCTGGCTTTTAAAGACTATTAGTGTTACCTTTCAAAACTTTAGCCAAAGAAACAAAAGCTATGAATGTAAAGTGGTACATTTACCTAAGGAAATGCAAGCGCTTTAAATAATAGGCCATTATCCATATCCAGGGGGTTTTAGTGAGGACATTTTTTTTTTCTTAAGGACTGCATGAATGTTTGCGTAGCAGAGTCTTAACATCATTGTTGACTGGTCCTCTTTTCCACAGTAATTCAGGGAATTAGAGAAGAGAATGAGAAAAGTCCAAAAGATGGAATTCCTTTTAGGTCTTTATAGGCCAAATAGTTATCCTACTCTCCCCTGAGAGAAAGACTCAACATCTAGCCAGGAGGACTCGCCAATTCATTTGCAGTGATTGCATCTAGCATACCAAAGATAAGCATACTTCAACAACAGTAAACAAGCACAGCTTAGCATAAATGCACTTTGTTTTGTGAGGTTTTATGGAAAGTAAGAGGTCTAGATGACATTGGAAACTAAAAAAAAATCTGTCTTAGAGCTAGTTATTTATGTAAAAAAAGAGGCTAATGTGTGTGCAATATCAACAACTTCATCCCAGTGTTGAATAAACATCTGTCCAACATTACTGGAATATGGTCTTGGTTAAGAATGTAGCAGTTTAAAAATGTACAACCTTTTAATTAGACAGGAAAAACTTTTCCGTTCTTTGTGCATTCTGTCAATGCCTAACTGTCCTTATACAGATGGGCACTGTGTGCTGGGCAAGTTTGGTATAAGGTTGGGCCTGTGATAAAACATTACAGTTTTGGCAAATGTCCATAATTGTGTCTTGAAGGGTGGATCTCTGTTGAGGCTGAACTGACCACTAAATCAGGCAAACAATGAGATAGGAAAGCCGTTTCCTCACACCACTTTTGTTTGCCAGGTGGCTGTGGCGTCTGTTTCTCTGCACTACAGCATTTTCAATTCAATTCCTTTTATTGTCAAGTTTCAGCTGACATCTAAACCCTGTTCTCTCTGGACCTACAGCATGAGACACATCTGTCACAGCAGTAGTGAAGACATACCTGTAACATTGTGAAAAAAAGTGATTTTAAGTCTGTTATATATAAACAGTCACACCTTGTTTTTTGAGACATGTTGCAAGTTGCCTTTACAAATAAGCTAAACTTTCAGTGCAACCGTGATACAATTATTGTACCAACAGCACCTTCTTGTGAGCGTGAGTAGAGTGTAAGCAACAGATATCTTGTAAGCCTGTGTTTTACCTGTGTTACTACTCACAGTTTTAAGGTAGCACAGTCATTTGAACCAGAAGAAATTTCTCCTTTCCTTAATAAGCATTTTCCCTAATAATCCTTACACAGTTCTCATGGAAGACGCTTAAACCACCCAGCCAGTGTATTCATCCATTACTTTCACGATCACTAGAACATCTGTGCTGTGTACCAGGTAACGGCTAGCTTGTTATAATACATCAGCTACTTGTTATAATTAAACCGTAATCTTTAAAATTCACACACGAAGTGTCTTATTTAACCACATTGTGATTTTAATTTCACCGAAGGTTTGGAAACACGCACACTAGCATTAACATTAGCTCAGTTTAGCTGGATTTCAACCAAAGGCGGGCAGCAGTCTAAACATTGACTACAAACCGCGCAGGACATCGCGTCTTACCTTGATTACAAAAGAAACTCCATAATTTGGCGAATATCAGACCCATTTCTCCCACTGAGTGAACGATGGTGGCCAGTAAGAGTAAGTTTGGCGGAGGGGCCTACAGTCACAGCAATGAACCCGTTATTTCTTTCTTCATCAATCCGCTCGTCCCACCCGGCTTACTGTAAGTCAGCACATGCCGCTGTCTGTGCGAGGACGTCCACGGCGTGTTGACACAGGTCACCGGACACTTCTTTTGTCTGTTAAGATCAAGTGTGCGACAGATATAAGCACGGTGGATGCATCTCCCAGCCTCTTCACTTCCCACAACGCGCTGATCTCATCCACACTTTCCTCGTGAATGAAACAATAACACTAGCGCAAACCACTCTGTCCGCTCATACACTGGAAGGTGCTCATAAAGCGCGTACGGTAGCAAACCTGAGACACGGGGAGTTCACAAAGTGTTTGCTAGGTAAATAAAGAGCGCCCACCCTCTCCTGTGTAGTACACACACCATCCCCCATGAGTGTCAGGTTACATGCGTGAGCCTGGATCATTCATGACGTTTACAACTCCAGCCCAAGTATCCCATCCAATAACTTAGTTTTTTAACAGACAATGTGCCCTAAGCAGTTCCATTGTATTTGGTCAGCAGCTTTGCACTAAAACGTCTGCTAGCCACATTCATTTACTTATTCCTCATAGAAATATATTCAGATTTCACAACATATGTGGACCCACAAACTCCACATTCATCAGAAATCTGATAGTCATTACATTGATGGATGGTGGAATATCAAGTGTGGACTTATCTTGTGTGGGCTGACACCTTCTAAGAAACTGGAGAAACATGGAGTGTGTCTCTGCCTTCTATTTTCAGTGAGAAAAACAAATTTACAGTACATTTGAATCTAATATGTAATTTTATGAGTCATGAGGCAATTATGTAACATGCTACTATTTAAAAAGTTTATTGTAGGCTAAAAAACTTTATCATTTTTTTCATACTTTTTTCATATTGTCATGATACCCCAAATTAACTTTTCAACTTAGCATAGAAAGATAATTGGACGTTTGCAAAACTTTCCACAGACCAGATGCACACCTGTCTCATGCTAATGTTTTATTTTTAAATGGCAAGAAGTGTTTTATAATATTTAAAAAAAAATGAAAAGGACAGATGGTGTGCCTAAGATGTCTTGTACCATTTTATCACATTAAGAATGCAGACAAATATCACACTTTATGTGAGAATGCGATGATGAAATAAAATCACAACACATCTAGCATGTCTTTATTTGTCCCCAGATACATGCACTAAAATATTACCTCAAACACAATGACGTATTACACCAGGAAGACTGCATGAACATAAATCATAGAAGCTGAGATTTCCATTGTAAGACAGTATGAGTTGGATACATTTGCCTGTGTCCCTTTTTCTTTTTTCCTGTTTCTATAAATTGTTTCATTATTTTATTAAAAAAACTGGTTCACAAGACTTATTTGCTGAAGAAGAGATGCATTATATTGCTGAAATCATATGAACTGTGTTTTACTGTTATTTTGGAAGACTAACTGTACTTACTGTACTGTTTACTGTAAACTTCTCTAGAAAATGAAACAAGAAGACTTAATAAAAACTATTGCTTTAATGCTGATATTATTTGTCATAATACTTGTCATAGTTAATGTCTCAATTTAACAACCATGCTACTCTAAATGTAATACATGCTTTTTACTCTAAAACTACATTCAATTTTTGTAATTTTTCAAAAATGATATAACGCTAGATGGCGCAACGTGTTTGCGGAATGCCTAATTCATATTATACTGCAAAATCATATCAACACGCTCAACAAGGCAGTTTGACCTAAGTGATAGCTGACTAAAGGAACAATATTATAATGCATACGATTGTTCAATTATGTTTATACAATGATTCTTTTTTACTGATTTAAACGTTTGATAAAATAAAAGAAATTTACAAATGCAGCTTCATAAACATATGCATTTAAAAGCTTAATTTATGTCTCTTTATACAGCCTAGAGATGGCAGTGATGAGAAAGTCAAGAGAGCGAACAAATAAGAACGAATAAATTAAAGATCATTCCGGATTTTCCAAAACGGATCTTTTTAGCAATAACATTATATGCTAGGTTTACAGTACACGCTCCTATGTATTCCTTTTGCGAAGGCCACCACCAATACGTAGTATATACCCTTATGTTTATTCCAACCAGAATCTTCAAAGACGGATGCTATAATTGAACAAAAGGAATTTGTGAGCATCTTAGACGGAGAAAAAGAAAACGGGAGTCTCAATAGTGTGAACGGCTAGAGTCCCTGCAGAGGCAGAGGAAGAGACAGAGATCACACGTGTTAGTTCTATCAGACACCTCATGATCCATTGCAACTGAGCGCCAATCAGACACAGTACAATACAGCATCATAGTCAGGCATTAGGTGTAATTTTTCTGCACCTGTGTTGAAAATGTTAAAATAAAAATATATGTTTATACAAACAGCTGGTGGGCTGGTGGTTGCATGGAAACAAGCGTATGATGATAACAAGCATCTTCTTTTGCTGACTGCAGCCCATTACTGCTGCTCACTCAAAATTAAAGCTGAAAGAGTTGCTGTCCTTAACACAGCAGAAATGGATGCTCTTACTTTTGAAAAAGCAGACAGTATGATTTTAAAAGCACTGACTGTATGTTGAGAAGTCACATTGGAATAAGTGTGGTAAGATTCAGAAATTCTCATTAGTATGTACATCTCACATTATACATCCTAATTGTATATACTAATAGAATTAGGGGCAATATCAACAACAGTAAGTATGTGTAATTATAAGCAGCTGTACAAAATAATTACATAGGTTGTTTATTAGTATTAGCAGCCATGTACCTAGACAATTACTGTGTATCATAAGCACTATAATGTAATGCATAAGGTTTGGATCAGTACGGCTTGATGGCTTTAACTGTTTAGAGAGTTTTGCCTGATGAGCCTCATCATACATGATTGAGTAATGAATGACTCAAGGGTTACTTGTCTTGTCCCTAATTGGGCCACAAAGGCACCTGCTGCCTAACCTGTAGGATTATTCAAAGCATTTGAAGGGCACTGATGCACAAGCACCCTTGCTTTCATGTTGAACTTATGTCTATTCATAAGCTCCTTACATTAACATAAAGCCCACAAACCGGTAGTGTAACTGTTAATGTAAACTTCAAAGCCTTTTGGAATGGTTTGTGCAAAAGAGAATTCAACTCTAGAGAAAAAACATGACAGAATGTAACCAACAGATGACCAATACACAATAGATGCTGCCACTTAGTCACCACCCATTCCTACTCCACCCTCACAGTTGCAATTATCCTACACCACCATCTCCCCCACAATCACGGCTGTCTATAGCTGCAGTCCCTAATTCCAGCTCACCCCTTCAGCTCACATACACGCCAGTCTCCAACACCTCCTCCCAAAGCAGCCTTGACATCCCCCAGACTGAACATACCAACTGAGTTGGTGTGGATGAAGCAGTTATCTGCAGGCTACCAAAGGCTGAATCCCACATGGACTCAGCTGTTAGCACTGTCAGAACTGTTAGGTGCCTATTGTATGCTACAGTTCCATACAGCTAGAAAAAATGCTGGAAAAAATGCAAGAGCTCCAAGTGCAAAAGATCCAAACAGCAAAATTCTTTCTCCATTCCAATTCAGACTCTAAGTACATCTGCATGTCATCACAACTGTAAAATTTCCTGGAGGGTTTTGCTATTGTTAAGAGTTTTAGGAATGCAGAGTTAAAAAACAAGTCACAGATTGCAGCTTTATGGAAAGGCAAACACCTACTTATTAAAATTAGAAATAAATGAGCTTGTGTTAGATATATTTGATCTTTTTTGTGTGACTGCAAGTGTAATTTAGTCTTGGGTACTCTCCAACAGATATCTTTTTGTATAATTTAGGAAAACTCAAAACTGTGTGGAAAAAGTGGCTCAGATAAAAATGAGAGTTTGATGAGAGATGGATTTTTCATTTTCGATAAAACCATCTCTTTTCTGTAAGAAGGATGCAAGCTTCCATGGCAGCCAAATAAAACTGATGAGCAGGAAGACCAAAAACCTCAGCCTATAATTATGTGCTGGTTCCAACCCGTCCATCATTCATCTCATATGCCTATGGCCCCCACTTCTTGCAATTAACATGAATTAGTGAGGGTTTGTGAATTGAGAATTGAGGTGAGCTGAGGGGGGGGGGTCTATCATGATGTAAGTGGGTGGGCGGGGAGAGAACACATCTGTTACTTTTTGGCTTAACACACAAGCACCATGATTATGATTATGGTTCTATTTTGATGATTTTAAGTAGGATTTAGTTTTTGTCTATATTCCTTTCATACCTATTTAGGATGCTATACCCAGATGTTTGTTAATGATGGTCATATAGATAAAGGATGGACATAAAAATAATTGTTTACAGAGCTTACAAGTAAAGGGTCAAACAAACACTTAATTCTTTATTCTAACCTTATGAGAATTACCCCATTTGTGATTCATGAAATTAAGAAAGTCAGTCATATTGGGTCTAAACCACAAGAAATGAGTACAAAATGTCTTCATGTTTATTTTTGGATTAATTATTATTTCATATCATATATATTTCCTTCATTCCAATTACTTTTTCAGTTTCTGCAAAAGAGCAGTCTGTGACACAAAAATGTGCCTTATGCATGGATCTCTTTCACTCTCAGCCTCTCGTAAGTCTCTCATCACTCTTTTACAGAAGATCCACACAAGATGTTCTACAGCAGACATGCGTTTGTGTTGTCAAGTATGTGATAATGGAAATAAAGATTCAGAAAGGAGCATGACAAAGTCATGATGTCCCAGCTCTGCAAATAGAAACCAATGGCAAGCTTTTACTATTGAATAGTAGCATCATTTAATTGGATGGTGTAAAATGAAGGTCTAGGAGGTCTTATACTGACATCACACATACAATCTATTGTATGTCAGAAAACCCATAACACATGATAAACAAAAGGAGTTAGAATGAATAAGTTTAGTGTTGGATCTATAGGAGCAGCTTATATCTCGTGTAGTGGCTCATTAGTTCTGGTATTGCTTTCATGTCTCTTTAGTGGATACTCAGATGTGACATTTACATCTCAGTGAATTAATTGAACCTTTCTGGGTATTTATTTTAATACTCTGCTCAAAACGTTTGTTTTTAATTATGACAAAACGCAGGTTGGCAACAACACATTAGTTTTAGTGGTGCAAAGTAAAAATAAAAAGTCTAGTTGTCACTCCGTGTATATCCCTGCAATATCGTGACAAGTATAATATGGTCTTGTACTGTCAGATTGATCTAATATGCAGGTTTTCTGTGCTGTTTTTGGGGTGCATTCTGTTGCCTGTCTGTTTTGTGAGAAATCACACAAAACAGTGTTAAATAATCAGCCAATGAACGCGCAGTTCGCGTCTGTATAAAAACCTGTGTCCGGGTGCGACGCTTGCTGTGTGAGGAGCGCAGACAGTCGGGCACAGGCGCGCAAATGGCGCGGCACCTTTTACGCATTCTCGACTAAGATGCATAATTGTTTATTGACGGAAAAAATCAGCAACAACACCATGCAGGCTTCTTTATTACTGCCCGTGGCACACTCTCCAGGAACACCAACAGCTGTTTCTTTAATGTGGAAATCAGGAAATCCACTGTCGTCTAACTGGACTGTGCTGGAGAGAGAAAACAAGACGACTCTCGGTGACTTGGACACATTTGAGAACCGGCGCGCACAGTATGGCCAGTTTTCTCCATCCACATCTATATTTTTGACTGTGCTCATGACGCTGCTGGTGTTCGCCACAGTTTTGGGGAACGCGCTTGTTATTTTAGCCTTTGTGGTAGAGAAAAGTTTGCGCACACAAGGCAACTTTTTCTTTTTAAATTTGGCCATAGCGGACTTTCTTGTCGGTGAGTGATTTGGATTATGGTTTTGTGTAACATTACCTATAGTGTGTTCTGTAAGCTTGTTTGTGTTTTCTGTTAATTTTTAGGAGGGTTTTGCATCCCCGTTTATATTCCCTATGTCCTGACGGGGGAGTGGAGACTGGGGAGAGGTCTGTGCAAACTGTGGCTGGTTGTGGATTATATGCTGTGCACCGCCTCAGTGTTCAACATAGTGCTCATCAGTTTCGACAGGTTCCAGTCTGTCACTAAAGCGGTGAGTGCAGCTCAAAATCCCAAAAAAACTGCTGTTAAAACAAGGATTTGCGGATTTGCGCAGAAGTCATAAAAGAAAAAAGCTTTTTTGTATGTAACGATATTTGTATGCAACAACAATAATTACATCAGTTATAACGTAGAGATGAGTAGTAGACGTACTACAAAACAAAGATGTGCATAGTACAGTTGTTACTTAATATAGACAATTATATAGACATAGTACAATTACTATAACATAGACATGAGCACAGTCACTGAAAGAAAACGAGAAAAAAGAAACTGTCAATAAAAACAAAATGTTATTTTATACATTATTTGCACTTTATTGATGTAACAGCCTCCAAACACCATGCAAATTTCGTACATAAATATATTTATATATTTATAGATACTTAACTAGGGTCCCCTCGATGACTCTCAACGATTTCCACAATTAGATAATCACAGGCATCAGAGCATCACATTTTTGATTGTGACATCAGAGAACAGGATGTTATAAAACCAAAAAACAAACGTGTGGTTTAGACATAACAATTTAAGTATTGTTATTTTAAGAGTTTCACATTATTTCAGATGTCACCCTTCTCGAAACAGGTCAAACAATACAACACAGATGTTATTATACATTATTACATGCACAGGGATAATTATTAACACAGGCACAGTTGGTGCAGACCCAACTGCGTGTACAAATGCCACCTGTCAACATTTAATTATATGCTAGCACACAGCTATGCACAAAGGTGTAAGCACATTGCTTGTTTCTGAAGTTAAAGCACTCTGTCCATTTAATAATATTATTTCAGCTGGCAATTAGCAGATAAAAGCATTTTGGAAAAACATAATTTGGGGTACTACAAATAGAATTGATGCACATATAGATGTAATACAAAATTATGTATGTATTGTGTTCCATATCTTTTTGTTTACTCTGTTTATGTAAGTCTGTGTAACACAATAAACTTAAATGAGAAATCTTTGTTCCAGGTGAGTTACCGTTGTCAAAAAGGGATCACTAGAGAGGCAGTTTTGAAGATGCTCTGTGTGTGGCTAGCAGCTTTCCTTCTATATGGTCCAGCCATTATCAGTTGGGAACACATCGCTGGAGAAAGTGTAGTGCCAGATGGAGAGTGCTATGCTGAGTTTTACTTCAACTGGTATTTTTTGATAACTGCCTCCACTGTCGAATTCTTCACACCTTTCATAAGTGTCACTTATTTCAACCTCAGCATTTACATCAATATACGCAACAGATGCGCATTGAGGGAGGAACAGCCCACTTATATTCGACTCAGGAGTTTTAAGATGAAGCCACTCAAAGCTGGTGATGTACAGCGGGTGTTTTTTGTGAGACCTGTTGAGGACAGCGGGGTCGGAGACTTGCCCTCGAGGTCACGCTGCTGTCGGTTATCCACAACCGCAAGGGTTTCTGCAACTGAGTTTGCCAACACGAGACAGAATAAACGAAGAGACAGCACGATCGCAGACCTGCCTCCTCTGCAGGTTGGAGACCGGATCCTGACCTCTACTGAGGCCCAGTTTCATTACGTGGACCATCCATCTGGATCACATAGACATCGCCCTGATATGGTTGCAAGTTTAGCCAGTCGCTTTCGTCTATCTAGAGATAAGAAGGTTGCGAAGTCTCTAGCTGTAATAGTGTGTGTGTTTGGTCTCTGCTGGGCACCCTACACTCTTCTGATGATAATTCGGGCAGCTTGTCATGGTCAATGTGTCCAGCATTACCTTTATGAGATCTCATTTTGGTTGCTGTGGATAAATTCTTCAATCAACCCAGTCCTCTATCCTCTTTGCCACAGCAGTTTCAAAAGAGCCTTCAGCAAATTGCTGTGTCCCAGCAAGACAAAAATACAACCTCTGAACATGGACCAGAAGTACTAAACTTGAAGAAAGAATAAAAATATTCCAAATAGGGCTCATTTTTTCAATGTGCTTGTATAGGACAACAATAAACATTTTATCTATAAATATTTATAAAAGCAAAACCAGCTGCACTTTGCGTATATTGTAGAGTAAGTAAATTCTGCCGTTCGAGAGTAGATTATTTATTTGACCACCCCTGAATTTAAAAACAGTGGCAGTTACATTTCTTTCTAATTCAATTTTGTGCAAGGCGCTGCTATTGTAATTGATTTGTCCTGTATTATGTACAAATGCCTGGAAGTGTCTTTAAATTACAAAATACATGCCATGTTTGCCTTGGTAAGTAACTTATTTTTATCCAGATGACAAAATAAATTGTAAATTGACATTAACATAAATTAACATTAACATCATTATGGACTGTAATTCCTCTTTAAACCACAGTCTACAAAAAGGAAAAATTAGATGAAATCATAGACTAGACCATGCATTGTAATTATGTATTGATTATAAGTAGCAGATGTACATGGATGGCAGGCAAAGCCTGTAGTTCCCCTAGCAACTGGGAAAAAGACAGAAAAATGACTCATTTTATATAATCATAAAGAATTATTTTAGTGTTTATAGCAAAGTATAAATAATTTACCCTAATGAACTCTTGAGGTGTACAATGCAGTGAAACTTTTTTTGTTGAACTGGCAAACAAATGAAAACTGGGGGGTAAATACTGCTAAAACTTGCATGTATTATACACAGTGCATGTAATAAATGATGTTAAACTAAAAATGTACAGCCACATAAATGTCTACATCATTTGAATGTTTAATCTTTGAGTGTTCAAAACTATGCTTAACAATAATAGAAACTGTTATTAATAGTAATATTAATAATAGTTCTACAGACACATGGGGTTAATAATTTTATTTGTGCAAATGTCATGAAATCGATGATATTTTGTTTTTTAACTGATTTACAATTAGATTATACATACAATATATGAAGGGAAAGGGGAATCATAAACAAAAAAGACGACAGGATACAAGAGGGTTTTCAAATAACAAGGCTTCTGACATACTTGTTTAGATTCACAGCCACAGCTACTCATTCATTAGCCGAGTCTATACACGTTCACCTGTTCCATGTATTAGTCAACACACTGCCCCACACCATCAAAGTGTCTGCCACAGTAAAACGTTTAAAAAAAGATAAACAAAAAGGTTGTGAAACAAGACTATTCATTAGTTGTACAAATGTCTCTAAATCCGTGTGACATTTAAAATATTAATGCTGATAAACAAAGAATCAAGTGTAGGCCTTTTAAACAAAGACCATAACAATGCACGGCTCAATAAAGCTCAGCTTTTTTCTCCAGTTTGGCCTGCAGGGCAGCAAAGTGGTGAAGCAACAAAAACTTGTTTTAAATAACTCTTATTTTCGCTCATTTCTCTGAACTAAGAGCAATGCATACACCGTTCTCTAAAGAATTCACAAGGTAATGCAGCACAAGATCAGGAAAAGGACAGAGGGAAGAGAAAACTTGAGCAGTGAAAGGAATACGTAGAGAGGCAGGTGGGTTTGGCTTTGTTTTTCCCCTGGCTGGAATACACCGGTGTGCACTTGTGGGCATATACTTATATCTCTCTATGCATGTGTACACATATAAATGTAGATGCGTGAGGCTCCTACAGCACTAGCCCCTCGTAAGCAGGTCCCTCAGACTCGGGTGACTCTCTCTGCAGACGCAGGTGCTCCAGTGTATTGTGGAAGTGTTTGTTAATCTGCTCTGTCTCCTCGCTGGCCTCCAGGTTTGGGAGATCCTCACGGATCTTCTGAATCAGTTGATTCAGGACTTGAACCGTCACCTAGAGAGTAAATCCGCAATATTAATCAACAACACTCTCAGCCCCTCACATCCAATTCATAATCAACAAAAATGAAACTCTGTGTATTGGCACAGTGGCAGTGCACAACAGATGAACATAGTGCAGAATTTGTAATTGTTTCAACTATCCTATTTATTTTTACATTAAAAAAGGTTTCACTCCTCAGAGGAAGCTTAAATGTCAAGAGCGGCCTCGGTAATGCGTATCAGCTGACAGACAGGCACACCTTGGGTTTAACCAGGTGCACGCTTGTTCTAAGCCCTGGCTGTACACGATTGTGCCCTGTGCCCCCGATGTGCTCTGGCAAGTACTGAATCAATCTCCCCCCAAATTGAACACTGATACAGAGGCTTCCTCCTCAATGAGTGTGAGTTAGGTATAATCTAGCGGTGCCTGTGCCAGACAAAAGTGTAGGACGAAGAGGTGAGTGCGAATGAGCGAGAGATGAGAGATCAGAGGAGGGGCGGAGCAGAGAAAACAAGTAAAGCATGTAAAATCTAGGTTAAAATGAGTGAGATGTAGGTTTAACATGTAGGCTAAAATGAGTGAGAAAATGTAGGACGATTGAGTAGGAAGAGGGCATTGTGGGTCATACCGCGTCATTCTCTCGCTCGTAGAAGCAGATGTATCTGTTGAGGATCTCGATGAAGAGCTGAACTTGCAAGGACGGATCCATGCACTGGTTGGCGATCTTTAGGGCCTTCTTCAAGCATTCCATTACTCTCCTCCCATCACGGATCTGTCAACGGTAAAGGGAGATTTTGTTTGTGACCGCTGAAAACCGCTGTAAATAACAGCATTTTGTCTGGACAAAACCACTTAGGCAAGCTCTGTGCTCCAGCAGATGGGGTTAAGAATTGGATTGGGAAGCTCTGTTGTTAGGGGCAACACATACCTCCCTAGAACATGCTGCGGAGCTGAGAGAAGGAAAACAGCAAGCTTCTATCTCTCCACATGCATTTATGAGTCACACAACACACTCTATTGATCCTTACAAAAAGGAAATAAGGACAATCGCCACAACGGGTCACCTGCATTTAGCACCTTTTAAAAAGGAGGCAGATGTATCTCTTATTTACTCATTGTAAATGAAAACAGATGTAACGCAATAGTTATCTTCTAAAGCCAAAAAGTCCCACACCAAATTTTAAAGATTATATAATCCACTCATGTCTAAGCAGTTTGCTGGGGCTTGGGGTAGATGTGAAATATTGCTGCTTAACATGTGAAAATAGAAATGTGAAAATAATGTAGGCAAGTATAAATCCAAAACGTCAGAAAAATTTATAGTTGTCTATTAGGAGTTTAGACACACTGCCTTTCAAACAGAGACGTCACTTTCTGAGCTGACTGCATACAGCCTACACAAAATGCATTTCCAAATATAAATCATAACATTTCACTGAAATCATTGGCTGATTCAGTTGCAGTTGTGAGCAATTTACCCTTAATTCACAAATGACTCAGAAGAACATCTTACCACCTACAGTGTCTTTAAAACGATAATCTTTCCATAAATGCTTTAAGCTTCAGAAATGACAGCTAATTTAATTACCACAATATCCAAATATTTGATTAGGCTCAAAATCTCTCTTTTTTACATCTTAAATAGCATTTGTCATTCCTGAAACGCCAACAACTTAACCATACTGAGAAAATGCAAAGAGACTTTAAAATTTGAAAAACGACACACTAAACATTCTGGCTCAAATATAATATGAAAAAAACCCCTCTTTCATCACATTTAATAATTTTATAAACCACACTGACTACAGAAATAAACATGGTATTATCAGTTGCCAACTCAAGGTCACGCTCAAGAAAAAGTAATGCTTTTTACTGAAACTTGTAGCAATTACAACTTAAGGTTAAAGTCACACAAGAACAACCAATTGCAGAAGTTACATGTTCTAAATACCGGATTGGCCATATACGGTGAGATTTCCATACCAACCTCTTCTCCGCCCTTGTCAGTGTTGCGTCCAGACCAGAAGAGGTGGGCGCAGATACTGACAGCACGACACTGGTCGGGTTTCTTCAGCAGTTTGGAGGCAGCCAGCGCACACTGAGTGCGCAGGGGCTCATGGTTCTCTTCGCTGAAGCATCGCGTACGCTCAAATGTGCCAATGATCAAAGTGATGGCGGCAAGCTGAGCCTTTGAGTCGCTGATTTCATCCTCATACAGGGAAAATGCCTTCACACACATACACACACACACACACACAGACAGAGACAGACAGGCAAAGACACACACAGAGAAAAATGAAATGACACTTTTGTGGAATGAAGGTGTTTGGGTCTGAGAATGAGTCACTGCAAGCAATATTTTCTTAGTCTAGTCCTCCTCTCAAGCTATTATAGCACCATTGTGAATAGTAATGAATATGAGAGAGAAGAATAAAGGACCTGAATGCGTTAGACATCTCAATAGTGACCTATTAGGCATTTAATCAAAATGCTTTTCTACCTGAGACATGAACTCGTAGGCAACGGTCTCATGGTTCTCAAAGCCGATTTCTCCAGCTGCCAGAGCCCCCTGGAGGAACAGCCTCAGGGGTAACTCTGCCAGTTCTGCTTTGATCAGAGCACTGATGGTCTGATGGGCGAAGGAAAAAATCTTCTGACATTTCTTTTCCCATTTATCATCCTGTGGAAAAGTTAGATTGACACAAAAAAGGATCTATTATGAAAATCGATTTAAATGTGAGTGCATTTCATTAACAATTGAAAAATGAAATTAGGCTGCATATTTCCATGAGAAAGGAAAGGCGCTTTTTAATTTCCTCACTATTGATCATCCGTATTTGCTGCTTGCTCTAAAAGCTTTCAATATGTGACAGGTGGAGTTGCATTTTTTAGCTTTATGAAAGGCCATTAAGTTAAAGTTGGCTTTATAGTCATTTCTCTCCTGTGTGAGAAGAGGAGATTCTGTTCTGAAGAGGAATTCAGAATGGAATTCAGTCTGTCCAGAATTTACAGCAAAGACCTGTAGTGTCTTATGAAAAAATTTTCTTAAAATGCCTGTGAAAGTTTCCATAATAACAGTAAACAATCATGCAGATAACATTATCACTTCATCAGTACTTGTGGGAATAGGTGGGCGCTGTCAGACTTACCATGTGATTTCCAATATTTAAATAAAAAGTAAAAAAAAACATTTTCAGTATTTCAGTATCACACTATTAAGCTTGTGGTTATCAACAAAGTTTTTAGCCACGAAGATAACATGACATTTCATGTCCTTCACTTACACAGCTATACACAGTATTTCAATAAGGAAGCTGTTAACTTAACAGAGCAGGAAGTAAGACAGCTCATATGTGGTATATTGTTAATATCTGGCTTTGTTTTATTTAGTGTTAAGAGACAGATAGATGTTTTGTAATTGCATGGGGAACATACCAAGGAGGAGTTTTCTTTGTAACGAAAGGCCAGTTGATATGCAGCAAACACCAGCGGGGGCAGAGTGTGTCGAATTCTCTGGTTCCCCCCAGCGCCAAAGTGTTTCCTGGCTGTGTTTAAAATCTGTGGGAGGCACGAATGAAAGAGAATAGACAAAATCATTTGAATAATTCATCGAGCAGCATGATGACCTCATCAACTGATTGAATGTAGAATGATTCAACTTTCACTCAAAGCTAATTAGAGCAGGTCAAATGATGTCAAAATAAATGTCAAATAAACACAACACTGTCATTCATTTGTTTGTGATGTCCCATCAAGGGGATTATTTCTCCTTAATATTCAGTAAAGGTGAAATGATCAAAGAAATATGCCCTATTTTTCCCCCAAATAAGTAGTCCTCAACATCAGTGCATTTTTACAGACAACAGCTGCTCCAACAGAGCGTAATAATGCTGAGCCCTATCATCTTATAAAAGGAGAAGGTGGGGGGAAACCATGTACCAGATACTGCTGATCAGGGTCATCTGAATGCAGCAGATGAATGAAGCGTCCCACAAGACCCTGTTCCTCAGCAAAGTCCTCTGGGTCAGGATCTTCTGCTGGCTGGTCTGGCTGGTCCTGGATAAGTGTAGAGACCAGGTTCAGGATTGCATCCACCTGTAAAGAGAAAGAAAGAAGATCATGCTTGGAATTCTGGGTGCAAACAAACGAAGAAACTGCAGATTAACACTGTTCTGTGGCAACACAGGTTTACTTTAACACCAAAGAGTACATTTGAAGAATGAAGGGTTTTTCTTTACTTTGCAGAGATCTGAATTCAGATGCTCTATATATACTCTACAGTATGTAAGTGAGTATATAAGCCAGTATATATATATATATATATATATATATATATTGAATATCAAGCTATTCAAACAGTGCTTTGCCTAAACTCAAACTAACAGATTTGAAGGGCTTTAAATGGTTCTTGTTATGCAGTCATCGCTCTCTTTCCAACTGCTCACAAAATGAGTGGGTGAGTGAAAAGATGGTGTTTTGGCACAGTCCGTAAGAAAGGCCAAAACAGCTCCAACATTATTGGAACACAGAAATATCAATATATTCCTCCCAGGCCAGAACGTTAGCCACATATCTGAGTCATATCCGACCTTTTGTTGAAGACCCTCAGCATTTATAAAGAATGAAAAAACATGCCTTTATAAAAATGAGAAGAAAACCCAAGAAAACCCCAAGGCAGAACATAACCACATCTGATCAAGAAACTGTATGTGGCACCAACCTGATCTTGTGCCACTATGGTGGTGTTGTAGTCCAGGATGTTGCTCAGCACATAGCAGCTCATGTTTTTGCGCGATTCGTAATCAAAGTACTCAAAGAGTGGTGGGAAATGCTTAAGCTGTAGCACAGTGAGAATGTTATTGTAAGTGTCCACAGGGATCTTCAGAAGCCTGGTCAGCTCCTTAGATACCGCGCTGCTGGTGGCAATGCTGCGCAAAAAGACATGAAAAGAAGTCAAACAGTCATGAATAGAAGCATGTACACCGAGGTGGTAATGAGTGACCCTACTATTGAGAAGGGAACAGCAGCAGGCGTAGAGGTTTTAAAAGACACGTGCACATAATATGCACGTTGGTCTTTGTGTAACTAAGTAGTGCAGTTATGTGCTAAAAATCACACTATGATTTCTAAGAGAGCTTATTAAAAAAAGGAATAACCTGTGTTTTAAAAGTGGAATAATTCATCCATTTGTGCAAATCCAGCCTTACAGTTTTACTCATTGCTAGGACTTTCCCTAAAATCCATAATACATCTTAAAACTACAGCCACAATATCAGTCTGAAACTATATTTCATCTTTAGTTTAATTCAAACTCTACCATCAAATGACTCATGAAAACCATGACCTTTGCAATAAACTAAGAATCAGGGTTTTGGTAAATTTTGGCAGGCTTGGTTTCTTGGTGGATTGGCTTTCAACTTCTGTGAGCGTTCAACCACCACTCTTCAGTCTTTTTCATGTGAGGTAATAACTCACACTCTAGTTTAATGGAGTCCAAGAACTGTAGAAATGGCCATGTAACTCTTTTCGTATGACCATCTTATACACTTTATTTTTCTGCATAATTTCCTTTAATGCTACATTGCGTACATAAAGACTTAAATTCTGTCTGATTTATTGTTTGAATAGAGTAATTCATGCAATTCGAAACAGGATTGGCCACTAATAGTACTGTAAGGGAAGTAAAGTATTGTGAAGAGTCCCTGTAGGCCTTATCCACTTCAGATAAGCATCTGTGGTAATATTCTTGTTGCCTGGAGGTATTTCACATGTAGCTTGTAAGGCTCAGAAGAAAAGGATGAGCTCAAGCAGAGTGGCTGGCTCCCATCAGTGACAAATGTTCTCATCAATCTCTCACCTTCTTTCAACACTTGCATTGAACTTGCCTGCATTGTTTGAATTCAAGCTATGCTATTATAAAATGCTTATATAGTGCTTTCAGTATGAGAACATGAGCTTATGTGCAACTTGTGTAAAACACAAAAATTGTATATCATATACATATGTATATCAGAGAAAAATCATGTTTGGTTTACGATAATTGGTTGGTTTGTAAAGTGTATAAAACTGTAGCTTAGCTGCTACAGCACTGTGTCATTTTAGGGTCTATGCAATTGAGTATACATAATATAGAACAACATAACTTTCTAATGAATTTCCCCCAAAACCATTACAAAAATATGCCAAATACATACACCTATATATGGTGCAGTGCCAGCGAGTCACCAGAACAAATAAAAGCTCTTAGTGTGATTGACCAGTACTGTGATCAGTCACTCACTTTGATTGCAAACAGTGAGTCATCGTGTCTATCTGGCTTCATATCCACCCGCAAAATTGCTGGGTGCCTGGGTGATTTATGACGTCAGTGTGATAAAAAAAAACACACAAACACTGCATTTGTTTAAGCTATTGTAACATGATTAACAAAAAAATACCGCTAACAAATACAAAAAGAGCAATGAATGTTTGAAGTGAATTGTGCCAATAACATTACTTGCAAACGTCTTCTGTGATCAAAGCTACTAAAACTAACTGTTGTCCTGCAAACTTCAATTTGCAAGACAATTTGCTTCGTTCTTGTCTTCAAAGAGAAGAACTGTATTAATGTTTCACAAAACTGTAAAACTTCTCTAAGACGTAATTATTATTGTTACTGCTGCTCTGCAACTAACTGTTTTATTCTATAAGAAATGCAGTTGAGAATCAGCATACATATTTTACCCAACTGGAAGTATAGTGCATTTGTATGTGCTCTGATCTGTTGCTGTAAGGTGTGTGAAAACAATATAGCTGGGACTCACTGTTCCAGGTTGAGTTTGTTGAAGATTTCCACAGTACTCTCCAACACTTTATCCACGTAGTCCACACGATCAGGATAGCACTTCATGGCCAGATTGATGAGAGACACTTGGAGTGAAACAACATCTTCAGAAGGCATGTCCTGGCGAGACTGATAGGGAAAAATCAAGATGGCAACATGTAATATACAGTAGTAAAATATAATGCCAAGACTTTGAATTTAAGATGCTTTTTAACCTAATAACATTATGCAGTTTCTTACTATGAAAAGCCTTTAACAATCCAGAACCCACCTGTATGACAGTGGCCACTTGCTGAGAGAAAATGTCAAATAACTTGATCTCAGCAGGGATGCCAGGTCCATCTTCTCTGTGAGCAAACAAGGCCAATCTGATGGATGAGAGAGAAATTAAATATGACTGTCCAGAAGAGTGTGACAGATATCTGTTAGAGCTGAGCAGCAGATAAGTGGAACAGCAAGCCACCTGTCAATCAGGGCGATGATGATGTTCTTCACATTCACGTTCTGGTGCAGCTCAGCGCACGAGCGAAGGAATGGGTTCAGTGTCTGCAGGTGGAACTCATCTGGAAAAACCTGGATAACAAATACAAGTGCAGATGGGATCGTATAAACATTAACTATAACTTAATATTTAAATCAATTATTCTGAATCATTCTTTAAATCATTGGAAAATCTTATAAAGGTAAACATCCAGACTCCTGCAGTCATGCACAACAAGACAGTAAGCAATGGTGTTGTGTTTTTGTACCTGGATGATGCACTCCATTAGGTATTCCTGTGCTAGAGGATCCCTACAGTTCACCACCTGCTCTAAGATCCCAGACAGCACAACCTGCGAAGAGCCGACACAAGCTTACTGCATGCAACAACTGTGCTGCAAAAAACCTGGTACAAGCCATGATAGCGCCAGATGCTGCCTACAGTATAATGCAATTAACTGTGTTAAAGTGTGTACATTAAAAGCATGTAGCTCTTATATTTGGATAAACTGTTGCTGGACTGGGAAGTAAATCAGTGGTTGTAAAATTTAAGAGAAATACCAACGAACTACACAACCCTCACAGAACTATAAGTAATATAAAATCAAGTTAGAACATGTGGCTGTATTAAACTAAGAATGTTTACTTTTTATTTTCTATGAAAATGCTTAGTATACATCTGAAAAGGTTCTCTGCAGAAACAGTGTGATGCATATGTATGGGTACTTGAATTTAAAAATCAAATGAGAACATATTATTAAGCCCAGTATTGTTAATTCATGAAAGTGACTGTCGAGTGCTTTAACAAACAGTTGTCCAAGAACCATTAAAAGATGCTGTAACCTCTTAGACAGTCAATGCCATCAATGGCTTTTTACTCACTCATTATGCAAAGTGCTAGCCTGAGGTATCCCATATTAACCACAGGCAAACGGGTAATCAAAGTCGCATCTAATTCTAACGGCTCCTTTTAAATGTTTATGAGCTTTGGAGACGGATAACATGCTGAATTCTGCAGCTTTAAAACCAAACTGCACCTGTTTGTACTTTTCCACATTGACTCCTTCCAACTGACTCAGTCGCACCAGATTGGTTCCTACGAGGATGCGCAGCTCCTGTCTCTCCTTTTCCCTCTTTTCTCGGTCCCGACTGTGTCCCTGATGCTGCATTCGCACCCACAGCTTATTCATCTCAGCGAAATTCAGCAGTACAAAGTCAATGGAGTCATTAATGTCTCCAGTCATCTCCTCCCTACATCAAACAAAAGAGCAGGTTTGGAGCAGGTTTGCTACATCCTTACAAGATAATGAGATTTTGGGGTGATTACTTCATTTTGTAAAAAATCTGTCCAAGTGTTTCCCAAAGCAATGAAAATAAGCATTTCCAGACACTCTGCAATATGGATTACACCATATTGCAGAGCGTGAGATATGCTAGAATATCTTTTAAATTGCTTCACGTGAGTCACGGCACTCGAGAGATACTTGAGATGCAATTACTGCCATTAGATAGAGAGTGTCGTACTCAGCCTGCTCTCCGTCATCAGGCAGGATGTTGCGCGTGCACTGCAGCAGGTAGTTCCTAAGGAACAAGCCCCGGAGAGGATGCTGCACACCACGGCACATTTCCACCAGGTCCTTCAGAATGTCTTTGCGTGATTGTGGGAAGGAGCGAACATACACCACTCCAACAGTTATCAACAGGTACCTGTGGAGTCAGAGAGAAGTATTTGAGAAGCATGTTTTTCTTTTAATTCAACAAATGCACAACCAATCTGTTACAGCATATGCTGTTCTATTAAAGAAACACAGGCAATGAAACGGCTCTGAACAACTTTCCAACAGTGTCATTTCTTGGTTTCACATCTCATTTTTATTGCTTAATATATATTTCACCTGGCCACACTGCTCACATTACAAGGATACTAAGTAGCACAACATTTCCTCAACATTACTCAACATGGATCTCTTAAAAACAGTATGGGGAACATGACTACAACATTGCTGTGACATCTTATAATAAAACTTCCAATAAAAGCTCAACTTTGCTGGTAAAAACAACAGAACCAGTTAGCTGGCTATTGTCAGCAATCCATCAGGGACAACATCAATAAACATGTTTATCAACAATCCCCAGCAGTATTAAGGTGTATTACTGGACTCCCCTTTTATTTGTCTGCTCGGGAGGTGCAGTCTAAGTTTGCTCATCTGGAGGATGTAAACTGCAGGATTAAGCAGGTAAAATCTTATTATGCCTACTTTAAATACCCATGACTATAAATGACCAACTACACTTATTAACAATAATGTCAGAGGCAAAAGACACTAGGGCAAATCTTGCTTTTACACTTGGTTCTCAATTTACACTTGAGCTATCACACTGCCAAGCTTATGCAAACCAAATTCTGACGGTGACTGAATAATACACACATTTACCCTCTGCCTGGACATGTTTAACTTATAAAATGTATCATCTGCAAATTTAGGCTTTGTCATTCTGCACTATCAAGGAAGAATATAAATTGTGTGCATTCAGGCCAGGGCAAGCTCAATGTTAATGGAAATTGACACTATGTAATAGAATGAGTGAAGAGAGATGTTAGATTAAGTATTGACTCATGGTCAACAAATAAAAACTCAAACCACTGGTAGCTCGACCGAATTAAAGAGCAAGAATTCGAAGGAGTGAGGGAGAAATATTAGACACCTGATGTCTGTGTTCTCATAAAATTCTAGATCTTATATCACTAAAGCTGCATCCAAGACTCTGTGGGCAATTTTATTTTAAGGCATTAATATTGGCCACTTGATTGCAAGCCAAGTTCTTGAAAACATCCTGCTGCAGTTGCGGCAGTAGTTTCTATGGATTACTGAGATACTCACAGTCTAGGAATGATGTTCCCTGCATACTGAACAAGCTCATAGAGGTCAGCCACTTTGCGACCTTTGGCGAACTCATCTGTCAGATAGACCTCCAGGTAATGCAGCTCATCTGAGATAGCCATGTCTACAAGAGAAGTTTAATAAATAAATAAACAGACTACAGATGACATATGGTGCTTAAGGGTTGTGGGAAAAAAACTCATTAGAGCACTTAACACTGTTTTCTTAATTCTCAAACAACTTTTACTGTTCAGTTTAGGTCCTGTTATTACATGGTATTAACATCCATCTCAAGTGAACAGTAAACACGCATTATGATACCAAGCTGCAACACAAATCCTGACTGTAAGCACACATAAAGTTTAGTTAATACAGGTACATTTAATATAATATTAATAATACACACTTCAATTGAACTAAAGTCTTTTAAATGCAAGCTTTTTTAGGGAAAACACTGGGCAACCTTTTTTATTTTTCCCTCTTGTTTAACATGCAGTATTAAGATGAATGTTAATACCAGGTTTAAACAAGACCTTGGTGTGTAAGATGTCTGTTCTGATTCAATACATCATCCCATATCATAATCATATGCCATCAAAAAAGCACATACAAAGTTCATAGTAGCTCTTGGGAGAAAGCATTGATGTCCTCAACTCCCCCAACATATTTGAGGCATGTTTCAGTGCATCCATCAGTTTGTTCTTATCCTGGAAGGATGACATACAATGTAAACAGAGTAAAGGTGATGCTATCATAATGTTATGAATAAGAAACACATACAACTAAACATAGGTCATTAATACAATCATTATTTTCAGGTGTTAAACAAGAGATGACAGTGCTGTGGAAATGAATGTGCACAATAAGACCTCATGGCACAGATGAGTAACAGGTTGTACTCAACTCACCAGGCAGCGCTTCATTTGAAATGACTGAACCTTCACTGCCTGCACCGCCTCATCCAAAAGCTTCTCCTGCTCATCCTGGGGTGACTGCTGTGTGGCAGGCTGGGATAAACAGCAAACAGTGCCATCAACGTGGGATTATGGCACAAGCTACAGTTAATTGTTTAAAATGTTAGTGGTATTGCGTAGTGGTTTTCAACTTTAACAAGATTTTAGGATAAAACTACCAACATTTACACCACCAAGCAAAAGTTTTTAGTTATTTTCTGCTCTTGTCTAAATTCTGTTCTTCCTCAGACTCCAAGGATTTAAGCCAAAAACTTATGATGATGTGAAATATGAAAAGGTTGTAGACAAAGTACAGCATAAAAACTGAGTACTGCAGATCACTGCAGACAATCTGAAACGTCAATGTCAATCACTGGCCTTTCATTAAAAAGCAATGAAATGAAGTGAAAGTGACGTGTTTGTCAGTTACGGTTGCCCTTAACCGAAATGTGACCTCTGCATTTAACCCATCCATGTGAGGAGTGAACACACACTGCAAGTCGTGAACACACACACCCGGAGCAGTGGGCAGCTATCCCCTGCAGCGCCCGGGGAGCAATCGGGGGTTAGGTGCCTCGCTCAAGGGCACTTCAGTTGCTATCTGCCGGTGCTGGAATCGAACCAGCAACCTACTGATTACAAGCATGACTCCTTAACCAATAGACCACAACTGCCCAATGCCAGCATAACTAATTATGTTTGACAATACAGCTTTATAGAGTACATCTTAAGGAAGGAAAAGAGTGACACTGTATTAATCTGTTGATGTGTGATCAATAAATGTCTGAAAAACATGAATTTATCCTTAGTCCCATTACAGAAGTGTCACTGGGCTGTGGGCCGGGGTTTGAAGGACGGTTGACAGATACAATGATGACAATCAATAGTCACTCCTCTCTTTCCTCCAACAACTCTGTGACAAACAGTATCTCAACCACAATTTTTAACTCGTATTTTTAACTAAGTAAAATGTATAAATCTGTTATATTACAATTTACCAACAAGTCAGACAAATCAACCAGCATTAGCCTAAGGTAGCCCATGTTATACTTACGTTCTTAATAAAGATCGCTTTGATATCAAAGTAATGCTATGAATAAGAATAAATAAAAATAATAATTTTATTTGACTAGAAGAAATAATAACTACACATGTTACTGAAGAATAAACAAGGCTTATGCTAGCTGCATTAGCAGCGTATGTAAGCAAATTTTCCACAAAACATGTCGACCGAAATGACAGCAAAACTGAATGACCGCATTTTTTTCTAAAACCCAAGAGAAACTGTGAAACCGCCTGCAAAAATAAACAAGACTAAGAAAACACAACGAGAATGATGTAGCTGAAGGCAGGCCTTCACATCTCTAACGCTACTGCTAACAGCTAACTTGCACAGGCGCAAAGCAGTCTAGTAGAATTTGTTGAGTCGTTCTGGCACTATTACTGCTGCAAACAGCAAAAGTAAAGCTTGCAGCACGCAACGTTTAAGCATGAAAATCTTTATATCTTACCATGTTATCTGTTATGTTAGAGGAAACACTGGATGACCCCCGTGAATGCATCCAGTCATGTGACTACTGCTGTTCCTCCTCATGACGAGCGCTGCCTCATACCAGCCACAACCGCTGAAAGATTTACTTCCTTCTACAACTCTCTAGCTGTAACATTAACAAACAAAATAAATGTATTTGCACTGAAACACAGAATTGTTTGTAAACAATTCATACACGACATCATTCTATTAATCTAACGTTATAGAAAAGAAATGGTGTTAAAGAGAAATAAAGTCTCTTTATTTCTTTATTATCTCTTTATTTCTTTATTTTATTTTATTTGCATCGTATATTTTTATTTCTGTTTCGCTTGATCATCTGTGTTGTTTGACGTGTTTTGAGAATAAAGAAAACTAAGTGAAAACGCCTATTTTCTGTTTACCAAACACATGGCGTAACGTTCATTACGTGAGTGATGTGTTTAGGGGATTGTGTTGTGTTGTGGGTAGTGTGAAATGTTATTTAAGAGTTAAATAAGAGTTATTTCACAGGCTTGCTTCGGAGATAACATCTGTAAAAATACTGAGTTAAATGTTTTCAAACAGTAGATCAGCTAGTTTGTATACGTCTGTAACAGCAGAACTGTCAGCTGGTTTATTTTCATGCGATTATCGCAAGTGTTGGACTGTTTTCTGTGACAACCACCAGCAAGGCAATTATTTGTCCTGAATTGGCTGCGACATCAATGAAGTATCCAAGGGTACGAGGGTCGTTTTCACTTCATAATCTGTCGCATGCTATATGGTCAAAGGCAGTGATGGTAATGTACAACGTAATACTCTTTCATCTGTTTATGAATGGGGTATGCCATTAAAATGTCTGGCCTAAGTTCTAAGGCGGATCATGGTCATTTAAAAGCTATGGGGTGCATGATGGGCCTGCAGTCGAATCTGGGTCTCAGGGACCTTGCAGTGCAATATGGGTGTTTGGAGGCAGTTGAAGTGGCTTCTCAGATCCTTCAAATGTGAGCTGTTTGATTATGTATTAAAACAGTGAAGCCCTGAAGAGTGTGGTATGATTAAAGCCTGTGTATTTGTTTAAGGTATGAGGCCAGTTTGCCAGCTGTGCAACAGCAACACCTTGACTTGGGTAAACTTCTCTTTACATCAGCAGCCCTGTACACAGCATCCAAGTAAGTATTAGGAAGCCCTGAATTCTAATTAAGCGGTACACAGAGTCAGTAATGTTTGGTTMAAAAACACATGCAAATGGAGGAACCCATTTTTGACAGCATTTATAAAGATAATTGTTAGATATTCTATTAAAAATATTAATTATGGAAATAGCTAGTGACATACAATAAAAAACACAAACTAAAATGTCTCATTTTTAATGATCACCATTTGTTATCTCCCTTTGACAAACTGACAGGTCTAATATTGTTCTTATTTAATTATGATTACACTGTTTTCCTTCACAGGTGTTTTTCCCAACAAATTAAAAATACTGTGTTAACACTAACAACACTATAGGAAGTAAAAGAGTAGTCATGCATGTGAGTGTTGATCTATGTAGTAGTCACACAGAAAGTGTACAGTTATGATTCATTGAAAACAATCACAGTGATCTCAGAATAACTGGTTTCTGCATAACACAACCACACATGTTCCCAACAGTGTACCACATTATTGTAATGCATTGTTGTGTTAGTTTCTCACTGGCTGCATAATGCACAATACAGAAATGTGTGATCAGTTTGACAGGGGTAAACACTGTTTATTAATAGGACAGTATCCATGGTCTGTCTTGGAAAATATAAATATGCATATTATTTGCATATTTATTGTATTGTCACATGTTGTCTTAGAAAAATTACGTAAATGTATTTACATAATACATAAATACCCGATAACTGATTTATCATTTAATTTAATAAATGTGTATACATTCTCTGTTTTTCTCTGTGGCACTGTTGGACTACTGTCCAAACAAAACTGATCGAACTGTACAGTACAATAAACAACTGACTGATGGTCAAAAAGATTTTATGCATGCCAACAAGCCATGGAAATTCCTAAATTTAAACAGCACCTTGTTTACATTCATTTAATAAAAATGGAAACAAATTGATTCTGTCTTTCCTGTTTGAAGGTGCATGAAAATCAGAACTGACAGGAAATTAACCTCTTCATCTGGAGTGAAGAAGGGAATCTTTGACCGGTTGTGTACACAATTCAAACAATTTGGATAGGAGATCTGTAGTGTGAAAATTTGGAAAGATTTGGGAAATGACACATTTTCTAATGAAAGAAAATAAAGTCACAGAGGCATTTTGTGTGGGAGGCTGACTTTCATGTTTTACAAAGATGTTGTAATTGAAGGAACACAACATTAATCTCCTTTCTCATTGAAGAATAACATTACTTCAAAGAGAGATGTCATTAAGAAACAGGGATTTTCTGGTTACCATGGTTGCAGACAATTAAATGATGTATATTTTCTGTGTAGTTGGAACATGAAAGACCTGCATGTTTTTTACTCAAGTGGTTGTTGTACTTGTGTTGTACTTGAATTGTACCAATTCACTCAAATGTCTTCCTGTTTGCTCAGATGAAGCTTCCGCTACAGAGCAACCAATGAAAACACCTCAGAAGAGGCAGAAGACTCTCACAGAAATGCTGGAATTGGAAGACGATGATGAAGACACTGGCCTCCCAATAAGCAATAGTGGTAAGTCATTATTTTAGGAATTATCTGAATTATTACTTCTTATTATTACTTTTTAAGCAAAGCACGTCAATGT
>JBAJNP010001957.1:22071-53368 GCA_036877545.1 Yasuhikotakia modesta | reverse complement strand
TAAACACCTTTTGCTTTTTTGGCTTTGTTTGTACAGCTGCTTTGTGACAATGTACCATTGTGAAAAGCGCTCTATAAATAAATTGAACTTGAACTTGAACTATATTAGTTCAACATTTACTACTTCATATTACTTCTTTCTTGTTGTTGATGCTGTTACTTGTTAATGTATGTGGCATTCAGTGAGAACAGCAAAGCTTTTCATTGTACAGGGAAACTTACTTTTCCTTACTTTTCCAGAGTAAGTTTCTTTACTGTGCATATGACACTTTGAATCCTTGAATAGGCAATGGTCAGGGCGACAGCAAGCAGGCAATGGTCATACACAGAGAAATCAGGTAAACAATCCAAAAGGGTAAATCTAGGTAATCGAAGAACAGGTAACAGACAGAATCATACACAGGGTAGCAAACAATGGAAAACACTCGGTATGCAGAATGAGTGAATGTCAATATTCAGGAGATGGCTCCCTCTGCTGGCAGGGCATGGGGTGATGTTACACAGACTAGCAGACAATCAGTTAATCTAGTCTACGATACAACCCAGAATCTGCCTCACCTAAACCTTGATCCCTAATAATTGCTTATTATTTCCCCATCCCTCATTTGCTTGCATCATATTTGTTTGCATCTCCATCTCTGTGTATAGATTTAGATTAAAACATGTTCTATCTAGTCTGTTTTTGTTTTTTTAAGTGAATAACAACTTATTTCTTTTTTTGTCAAGCAAAGAAAAAAGACAAACAAAAAAACAGTTTTAAAAACAGAAAATCAAGATTTGAAAATAGTTGAGAGCTTTAACAGCCTGGGGGACGAAAGCTGTTGAGCAGTCCTGCCGAACAGGCATTAATGCTCTGGTACCGACTCCCTGATGGCGGGAGCTGGAAGAAATGATAGGAGGGATGGGTTGGTTCCTTCACAATACTGGTGATTTTACTGGAGCATTGTGCAAGGGAAGTGTCCAGAACAGAGGGCAGAGGGGCACCAGTGATCTTTCCAGCTGTGTTCACCGTCCACTGTAGGGTTTTGCAGTCAGCAGCACTGCAGTTTCCATAGTATGGTCAGCAATATTTCAATTCAGTTTTATTTATATAGCAGTTTTTACATGTACATCATTAGCAGAGAGGGCATCACTATGGACCCAGAAAAGCATACCCTGGACCCAGAATCACTATGGACCCAGAAAACATACCCTGGATTTGTGGAATTCACATTTTTTAGTTTTGGCATACAACTGATGTTCTATGAGACATTGGAGTATTGACCTTCCATTCATCTCCTACCCTTATCATGGGGTTTAGTGGTGCCTGGTACACCAGCAGACAGATAGTTTTTTTCACGGAGGGCTCCAACTCGGAGAGACAGGTCTGCGGTGGTATGAAAAACCTGTCTGGAGCCCACGGGGCGTCCATCTACTGCTCATCAATTATATTTCCAGCTGCCCCAGAATCAATCAAGGCTGTGGTATTAAAACTGCCCATCAACAGTAGTAGTTACAGGTACCAAGGATTTCTTGGCGTGTGGTTTGTTTCGATGGTGTCTTTCTCATGGGTAGTCGGGCGGGTAGAGGTGATTTGCATCGGTAGGAATAGGAACAGGTAGATTGGATACCTCAAAGCTAGGTCTCCTGGTGCGAATCAGGTTGTCGATGCAGATGGAAAGCTTGATGTATTGGTCGAGAGATCTCCCCTAGCTAGCTTGAGAGTTTCCTCATTCCCCGACCTCTCTTCCATCCGCTGGATGTTGGAACACATCCCGAAAACAGTGCAAGAATGCAGCGAATGAAGTGAAGGTAGGGTGGTTGGATTTCCACACTGCTGTCACCTAGTCCAGCACACAACCTGATAGCAGAGAACACACAAAGGCTATGTGGCTACCGTCAGTGGGATACAGTGCAGGTTGCTGATCACCGAATAGAAAGCACTGGAGTAAAAAAACCTTGCACTTGCCTGGTTTTCTGTCAAACCTGTTTGGGAAGGGGAGGCGTGGACTGGCAGATGAAATGGGGGCGGCTGTGAGTGGTGATGGAACGTGAACCAGTGTTCCGGGTTCGCTAGGAGGACACACAGCTTGCACAGCCTTGATCAGATCCTCTTTGAGTGCAGAGTGATGATTGAGCTGCTACTGTTGAGCCATGATCATCAAAGCTTGTGTCAATATCTCACACCTGGGACATGGCTGCTGGATCGGTGGGTGGCGAAGTATTCAGTAACAGAGACTCTGGAGTCAAGGGATCCATTTGCAGTGCTTATTTACTCAGGGTCATACAGGCAGAGGTCATACACAACAAACAGAGATATCACAGGCAACCAGAATCGAGAACATAGTCCAGGCAGATAATCAGTGCAGAGTCATTGATTGCACATAAGAATCAGCTGTGAGTAGTGCAGCTGTGTAGTCAATGGGTCACTTTGAGTCTACCTTTACCTTCCTCTGAGTGACGGCTATGTTATGTGTTAAAATGAATATGATAAAATATAAAAATCTATACGCGATGTCTTTGATTGTCATTTATTATGGCAGTGACCTGTATACCTTTGGCCCAATTGTGCTGTCATACTAATATTAATCCTTGACTTTACACCGTAGCTCAGATCTTTTTGGAATAGTTCTGTTTTCATTTCGAACGGAGACATCAGTGGCAGATGCACACAGTTAACCCAAGATTAACACCCAAACCTGAAGTGTCCATTCATAAACAGTAACATATTTACAGTTAGTATTTATTCTTGATTCACAATGATGCAAAGGATTATTACTGTTGTTCCTGATGTGTCCAGTAGGGGGAGGCTGCACAATATATGAGCCATCAGAACAGAATCAAATCAAACTAAATCAAGAAGCAAAACTTAAAAGAGGTATAGTAATTTACCTTTATACCCAGCCTTGGTAATATGATTGATATAAGGTGGGGCAAGAAGAATCACCCTTACAATGGACAACCATAAGCAAGCAAGCAAATGACTTGCTCTTGTCAGATGATCGTGGCTGTATCTCTCTTCTGGTATTACTAGACCTTAGTGCACTATGACACTATTGACCTTAGCATCTTGTTAAAGGTGACCTAGAGTGGTTCAATTGAGTATTGATTCTTGTTCTGTGATGTGACAGAAAAAATAGTTTTTGTCTCAGTATAGTGCTGGTTGACAGGAGGCATTGTTTTGTTTAATATATCAATCAATACTAGTAATCACGTGGCAAAGTTGCGTTTGTATAAAGTTGGTTGTTAGACCGGGGTCATGGCAGCCCTCATGTGAAGTCCTCATCGTGTGAACACCGATGAGTGTAAAGACCAGCGACTCTACCTACGTGACTCCACCGAGCAAAGACACAGACAAAGCACTTAAGTATTGTCTTTGCTCTTCCATTTATTTATTCTCCTTTTACTAATTATCTTTTTTTATGTACTCTACTACTCTACCTGTACTTTTGCTCTGTTTTCACTATGTGCTTCCAAATCTCTACATACCACTTACTTCTTGCCTCCTTTTTAGGTAATGTCTCCATTGCGAAATCTACCTATTACCATGACAAAATTAACAACTGCACAGACTTTCGCTCCCTGTTCAAAACCTTTTCTTCACTTCTCTGTCCTCCACCTCCACTACCGTCATCTGCCCTCACAGCTGATGACTTTGCTACCTTCTTAATTATAAAAACTTCTTCTGTCAGCAGCCAATTCTCCTCAATTCGACAACCACTCCATGCTCACTTCTTATTCTCTGTCATCTTTCTCCCCACTCTCAGAGACAGAGGTCTCAAATCTAATCTTTTCCTCCCATCCTACTACCTGTCAACTCGACCCGATCCCCACTCACCTTCTCCAGAAAAGTGGCCACTCAACTGAGACGGCTCTACTCTCTGTTACTGAAGCTTTACGATTGGCAAGAGCTGCATCTAAATCCTCCATCCTTAGTTTGCTGGATTGTCTGCTGCTTTTGACACTGTCAACCATCTCCTATTAAGCCTCAGGAAAATGGGCACCTCAGGACCTGCACTTCAGTGGTTTACCTCATACCTCTCAGGTAGATCTTGGAGTCATGTTCGATGACCAATTACATTTTACCAATCAGATAAATTCAACAGCCAGATCCTGCCGATTTGCTCTATGCAACATCAGGAAAATCGGACCTTTCCTCTCAGAACTGTGTGGTCCAAGCATTAGTTCTCTCCAGACTGGACTATTGCAATGCTCTCCTGGCTGGCCTACTAGCAAGTACTACCAAGCCGCTGCAAATGATTCAGAATGCATCTGCAAGCTCACGTCACCCCTCTTCTCACCAGACTGCACTGGCTGCCATTGGCTGTTCGAATCAAGTTCAAGGCACTGATGGTAGCCTACAGAAAAACCACTGGGTCTGTGCCAAGTTAAGACCTATGTGCCCTCCAGAAGCCTGCGTTCAGCTAGTAAACAACGCCACGTGGTGCCACACCACAGAGACAAGAAATCGCTGTCACGAACCTTCTCCTGGATTGTTCCCTCCTGGTGGAATGACTCTATCAAATCAGTTGATCAATTATAATTTATGGTAAATTATTTAACTCAAAGCATGAAACTTGCACATTATTAAAGGTGACCTAGAGTGGTTGAACGGAGTATAGATTCTTGTTCTGTGATGTGACATAGAGAGAATAACACTTTGGTTAAGTCTGTGATGCCCCAGAAGCTGTCTAAAAACCTCTTTAAAAAACGACTTTATGGCGGGGCTATTTAATGGGTGAATTTGAGCGTTCTGCACAAATTCTGTGCCGCTGGAGGGGCTCTGACAACCTCATAATGACATGCGGAGCGCTGCACGGTGTTGGCTGCTTTCACTGCCACACGAAAGAATAATTGTGACATTGTCTCCTGGCTTCTAAACATATGCGGAACCATTTACTGGCCTGAACACACGGACTGACAGCTATGGCACAGATTCAGCCTTATATGTTTGAGCCGAATCAGAGGAGGACACTGAATTGGAGGAAGAACCTGTTCAGCAAAGGCAGGATTGACATGTTTCTCAATGGTAAGTTACAGGCGCGGCTCGTCTGTATGGGCAAAATATTCAGGCACTTGAAAACATAGAACTCTATATAAACTGAACCAGTCCTAATTAACTGTTAACTCAAAAATGTTCATCCTTATTCTGAAAACATTTTAGACTGTTATAAGTCATAAAGGGAGGTTGATATGTTAAAATTTTATCGCTTTGCTTCAGGTTTGATAAGCGGGGCAGAGGCTCAACAGTGCCACACATTTTCGCAGTGTAAATTTGTGGTGATAAAAGGAACTGCAGCGTGCTCTAATTAAGACTGCCTCACTTGCTTTTATGTTACTAAACATAGTTCCGGATACTTTGTTCATCAATGGTTTTAGAGGGCTTTATAATGATATGATTGGGGATTTCAGATGTTTCCAGAATTGAATTGCCCTTTTTTGTATCTTCATAATTAGAGGATATTTGCCTAATTCTGCCCTGCATGCGTTATTTATTCTGTGCTGGTGCATGTAATATATTTTTACAGAGTTCTGTGTTTAGGGTCTCAGTTGGGTGTTTTTTCTTTTTTTCAGTTGTTTGGGGGGGGTCTTTGCTCATGAGTTTCAGAAGTTTCCAGAATTTTATTGCCCTTTTTTAGCTTAGAACTTTTAAACTTAACCTTTGTATCTCGTGTCTTTTTGTACTGTAGAAGGCCCTGCATATGGCCCTGCATATTTGTCTCCATACTGCATGCTTTATCTCTGTTCATTCACAGCATGAATAAAGTTTCCTGTGGGTGTATTATCTTTAGCATGATTCTTTTATTTATGATAGCATGTTTTAATACATATTAACACTAAATTAGTATATAACCTCATGTGATTTCATTAAATCAGCATTTAACCTTGTGTGATTATTTTTAATAATACATATATTTAGGTAGTCATAAGATTTCTTAGTTGGTATGCCAGGATTGTTGTATGACATCCACACTGTTTCCACACTGTATGAAATAGTATTAGACAGGTGCCTTCCTAGTGCTTCTGTCTGACCTCTTCCACTTTGTTTAAACCTCTGACTGTAAGAGGAAATGTTATCACTATGCTTTGAGGACAAACGCCCCAGCCTTAAGGAGTCGGGCCTTGTGTGTGTGTGTGTGTGTGTGTGTGTATGGTTGCAGAGACACCAGGATCAGCAAAGCAGTCATCTGTTTGCTGAAGAAGACCATCGAAGGAAACGGCATCTATTGATACACTGGACATCTATAGAACAAGCATACCACGTTCTCTAAAATGCAAGACCAGCGGCTTCAGATCACTCCAGACTGCTGGCCAGTTCATTAATATAAATGTTAAATACTGTTGGGCTTAAGCAGCAGCCCTGTCTCACTCCACTCCTGAGGAAAATATCTCATACTTTTGGTGCAAATTTTTAATTAGAGTATGTAATGTATAGATGTGATCAGATGTACGGACTATTGCTCAGTTGTCAACTGCCATGCAGGACATTTTTGTGAGGAGTGAACACACATACCCGGAGCAGTGGGCAGCTATCCCTGCAGCACCCGGGGGTTAGATGCCTTGCTCAATCTGCTATCTGCCGGTGCTGGAATCGAACCAGCAACCTACTGATTACAAGCCCGACTCCTTAACCAGTACACCACAACTGCCCCCATAGAACAGACTTGTTCATGTCCCCCTCCACGGAAATCTTTAGTAAAAGGCAAAAGATTTGTGCGTTGTTGAAGAGAAACTCAAGCCACAAAGTTCTCCCGTCATAATAAAGTTATAGCCACTACATCCATTTGGACATTTATCCACATTTATAACTATAGTTTAATGTAAATACTGTTTATGAATGGAGGCTTCAGGTTTGCGTGTTAATCTTGGGCGCATCTGCCCCGTTCAAAACGAAACCAGAACTATGTCAAATAGATTTGAGCCACAGTGTAAAGTCAAGAATTAATGAGCATGACAGCATAACTGGGCCAAAAGTTTATCATTATTTAATGCTGTACATTATCCTGAGCCATACAGTCACTGTCATAATAAATAACACTCAACGAGAACATAAACGTATAATAATATACTGTATATAACAAACATATATCTTTATACTTACTATTGTTATGACCCCGACTTTTAAGTAACAAAAAGTATAGATAATAAAATGGCAACACACTTCAATCCTCTGTCCCAGAGTGAAGAAATTGACCATAGTCTTCTTAATTCAAAGAAATTTATTTATAGATTTATTTACAAAAGTAACAAACATAACAGAACAATAATGTGGGAGCAATGGATCAGGGGAGAGCAAGGCCTAAAACAACAAACAAAAGGTTTTACTAACTAAATGTTGAAACAACTAACTTACCTCCAATACCCCAAAATGAAAAGAGAAATATACAACATAAATCTTCCCTTACCTTCCTAACTATACCAAAAGATAGTCAAAGGAAAAAATATGTCCCAGGACATAACACTATATTTATTTTAACATATGGCTGTTTGTCACTCAGAGAAAGGGACAGGCAGACCCAAGGTGACCCATTGACTAGCAGTGTGTAATGAGACTAACCCACATTTGGTTCAACAAAACAGAATAAAGAGAGTAAGAAAGTACATCACTGCAATAACAAATTTTATTTGTTAAGCAAATCAGGCAGACATCATTTTAAATCATACCAGAACAAATGTATTAAAATGTACTAAATGCTGTTCTCCTTTCTTCCTATGTCTTGCAGGCAATGCAGGTCTATCTAAACTATGTTTTCTGTTACATTTCATTTTCGTGAGGAGGGGGTGAATGAGAGGCTTATTGCGCAATTAAGCCCCAGCATTCCAGCCTGAGCCGTTTTCAGGCACTCATTTATATATGACAACATTAATTTATATACTTTAGAGTGGTTCAAAATGTCTGGAACTTTTCCTATATTCTTTCAGGCGGGCATACTGCCATTTTCCGTCAAGACTAGAAAAAGTTTGATTTTGACTCTAGGTCCCTTTTAAACATCCAGATTGTATGAATGCTTGGTCTTTTGGGTATTATTGCGTTAGCCTAAGTAATCTCATGAAGCACAAAATTGTAAGTGAAACGTTATTTTATTGTTATGTTAGCTGAAGTTACTCTCAGAAAACTGTGAGGAACAAGCAAAACACCAACATATCAGTAACTATCAACTTAACAAACATTATGCTTACAAAACCAATACAAAGTCAGACACAGTCTGTATAGATTAATTTGGCAAAATTCGCATTAAATTACCAATAAATAGACTCTTACCTGAATATGTTTCCTCAAATTTGATGATGAAGTTCTAAAAGCACTTGTTGTCGTGGCTCGTGGCAAACAAAGCAGACGCTGCATCCTGTAAGAGCCAGTCTGTACACCGCCAAATGAAAACATGTCTTTCAAATAAGGCCACGGTCTTGTACAATACAAGACAGAACAAGACAGTGCAAAAAAAGAAACAGAAGGGTATGAGATATCCTGATATATATATATCTCAGGATGTTAAAATAAACAAAGAATTTACCTTTTAGTTCACAGACAAGACCACTGACCAGCCACGGAACAACATGCTGGTCCGACTCAGGTTTGTCACTATTTACGGTCCTTGAAACATTTCCGCTGTGTTGTGAGGATTTGCAGCATGTTACTGTACTTGCGATGCATTTCTGTATTTGTTTGTGTTGTAAGGATTTGCGGCGCGTTTCTCTGTTTGTTTGTGTTGTGATGATTTGTAGCACGTTTCTTTATTTGTTTGTGTTGTGAGGCTTTGCAGCGCGTTTCTGTTTTTGCAGCACATTGACCTCTCTCGGCCACTGTACTTACCTCTTTACAAGAGCATTCACATACCTCGTCCCAGCAAATACACATATGCCAAAATTGTTAGCTTGCCCAGAACTGGGCACACATATTTCCATCATACTGTGTGACACTAATATTACTTGTGAGCAACCTCTACGCTAATAGGATCCTGTGTTTGTTTCCCTGTCTCGTCTTGATGAGACACCAGGCCCTACACCTGCTGAGATGATGCTGTGAAGCTGAGGACACCACCGACCTGCCAACGTTTGAGGCACAGCTGATGCCTACCCATCGACAACCAATTTTTTACATGTATACAATATATTCTCATTAGGATCAGTAAAGCTTGCCTAGCAATAAACACCAACCTCACAAAATTTTTCACAATACCATAAAAGTCTTATTATATAGTACTTAACGTATATGTATATTTTGTAGAAGACCGGCTGTGTCTGGCCCTCTCACAAGGGGTTTTCTCCTTAGGACTTTTTTTCCCCTACGTTTTTTTTCTCATTGTGAGTCGGCCAGTGCACCTAATCATCTTGTATTTTAAGTTTAATTTCAATTTTGATTACTTTAACCATGTAGTGACCATGTATTGACCATGTTAACTCCCATAAACTGTTCTGTTTTTAAAATTGCTAAAATTGGTTTTATACTATACTGTCCTACAATTGTTCTGAATTGTTGTTTTCTGTTTGGTTTAATGTAAAGCTGCTTTGCCACAAGTGGATTGTGAAAAACGCTATATAAATAAAAATTTGAAAAACTAATTCTGGCATTTCTGAAGGACATCACAGGACCCTTACTGGACCCCCTGCGGTTTGCTTACCAAGCAAACAGATCCATGGATGATGCCGTAAACATGGCATTACATTTCATTCTGCAAACATCTGGACAGGCCATAGTCCTGTAAGGATCCTGTTTGTGGACTTTCAGTTCTGCCTTCACCATAATCCCTCACTCCAAACCAAACTGAATCAGCTGTCTGTTCCGAGCCCTATCTGTCAATGGATCAACAACTTTCTAACCCGCACTACCAACAATGTTTCCCTCTACACCAACGATTGTACCTATAAAGACTCTTCTGTCAAGCTCCTGAAGTTTGCAGATGACACCACCCTCATCGGCCTCATTCAAAACGGCGATGAGTCTGCTTACAGAGCTGAGTGGTTTGAGCCTCAACATGCTCAAAACTGTAGAGATGATAGTGGACTTTAGGAGGAACCCCCCTGCACTTTCCCCACTCACCATTATGGACAGCACTGTGGCGGCTACATTCAGGTTCCTGGGATCTGTCATCTCCCATGACCTAAAGTGGCACACTCGCATCGACTCAAACACAACTTCACAACTTACCATAGGAGCTGCTAAAACAGTTCAACTCAGCTACCATTGTGTCAGAGGAAGCTGTGTGGCTTGTTCTTTACTGAAGGCCATTATTAAATCTTGGTACTCACAGGGCAGGGTGGCAGACTTTTCTAATGTGATTTTCGCAGGGGTTAAACAGGAAATTCTTTTTGTTGAGGCAATTAGCAGCACAGTGGTTAGAGCAGCGGACAATCTCTTGGTTGGCCCAGGAAATAGTGGGATTGTGTACCTCCAGCCTGGGATAACCCAAGATGACAGGATGGGAAGGGCTGTTCATCACCAGTAGGGGAATGGATTCTTCGTGGAGGGTGCCCACTAATCAACAAATCAACATAGCCAGGATATGACATAGGCAGTATTTTATTAACAGGCTCAGTGTATAACAGGCAAAGGGTCAACATTGGCAAATGGGAGCAACGTAGGCAATCCAAGAGCATAATCAGTAAACAGGCAGAGGTCACAAGAGTAATACAAAGGGTAACACAAAGGGTAAACACAAACACAAAGGGTAATCCACAAACAAACAAAGGTAACAAAGGGCAGGCAGTGAACAATCAATAAACCAGAGGCAGTCCAAGTCATACACAGGAAATCCAAAAGGAATTCAGTAGGAATGCTCAGAATAGGCCACATGTGAACAATAGACTTTGCTTGAGAGTTTGTTTGGCACGTGGTTATAAAGAGTACATAATGACCTAAGATGGCCATCACCTGGAAGGGGCGTGGCCCAGGTACAAAGACCATGAGAAATGTAGTCCAATTAGTACTTAGGGGATGGTTCCCGCTGACGACCAGCAGAGGGAGCCACAGGGACTGAATCCATGACACTTTGGATAAAAGATGGATAAAATAAATAACATTTTTGGCATTTGCCCTGCTTTTTCTTTTCTTAGATTACTCAAGGCTTAAGGTGTGTAACTGTATTTACTTTTGGGGTTATAGCTGAGTAGCTATGGCATTAGGATTGTAGGAAGCTATTTTTTTAGTGATTTAGTAAGCATTTAGTGTTTAGTAAGTATTTAGTGGTGCTTGTGTAGCAAGTATACTGAATACTCTATACTGAAACTATACCAAATACTGAAATCCAAAAATGCGTTTAACCAAATAAACAGGTTCCCCATTTATGAGTCGTGGCACTGGGGAAACCGGAGCAGGGGGATTAATTGTACCATGGAAAATGGGTTTCAGTTTTGACACATGAAAGACGGAATGAATCCTCCTGTATGCCGAAGGTAATTTGAGGTGGACTGCTACTGGACTAATGATCTTGGTGGTAATAAATAGACCAATGAATTTAGGAGCAAGCTTATTACAGACTGTGCGGAGTGGAATGTTCTTAGAAGAAAGCCACACTTTTTGACTGACAACAGAAGAGGCTTAGACCGGTGGCAATCAGGTGGAGGTTAAAGCAGTCACGGGGCAGCCAGCGGGCTGAAATTGCGAATAAAATGCCGGTAAAAATTGGCAAAGCCCTAAAAGTGCCTGGAAGACTGCAGGAGCATTGGCTAGCCTGAAGGGCACCAGATATTCATAGTGCCCCCTGGGGGTGTTAAAGGCGGTCCTCCACTCATCCCCCTCCCTTATGTGGACCAAATGATAGGCATAATGGAGATCCAACTTCATGATAAAGGAAGTGCCCTGCAACCATTCCAAGGCTGAAGACATCAATGGCAAAGGATAAGTATTGTTTACAGTGATGCTGTTCAGTCCTCGATAGTCAATACAAGGACGCAGGAACCCATCTTTCTTTTCCTCAAAGAAAACCCAGCGCCTGCAGGAGAGGAAGAACAGTGGATGATTTTGGCAGAGAATCAGAAATATATTTCTCCATGGCCTCCCTTTCCAGGGTGGAAAGCGAGTATAATCTGCGTTTAGGTGGAGACGTACCTGACAATAAATCTATGGCACAGTCATAGGGACAATGAGGAGGAAGAGAAGCAGCTTGAGACTTACTGAACACTCCCTTCAGGTCATGATACTGACTGGGCACATTAGACAGGTCTATGGGCTCATCCTGCAACACAGAACAAGACACAGAAGAACAGGCAGACAACAAACACAAGGCATGACAAAATTCGCTCCAAGTAAGTACAATGTTTTTGCCTCAGTGTGATGGGAATCTTTAAGCCAAGGGCAAAGTTAGTGAATCAACTAAAGCTTGACATGAGTGCTGAGACTCAGCCCACTGTAGACGAACAGGGAGACTAGTTGTGGTGGAAGAGGTTTCTTAAAAGAAAGCCCACCAGTCAGTAACCTCTTCACTACTGACAGGCTTTGGCTTTTACCGGGCATTGTGCAGCAATATGACATGCTGTACCACAGCATAAACAAAGTCCTTGGGCCCTGTGCCATTCCTTCTACATCTTGAAAAGCCGGGTTCTACACACTTGCATGGGCTCAGGACCAAACGCTTGGCCAGCCGCGTCGCTGGAAGTGGGTGTACAGAAATCCTTTGTGTGGGTGGCAGAATTGCGCAAAGCTTGTTGCTCTCGATGATGTAGTTTTGCATCTACGCGTTTTGCATCAACACTAGTGTCTCTGGTCTTACCCGCTCAACCAGATAACAAAGTGATTACAAAAGCCACTTTAGATTGTTCTGTAGGGAAAAGCGATGGTTGAAGGGCAATATACAAGGAACACTTAGTCAGAAATGATCTACACAAATGTGGATTACCTGAGCAGACAGCAGGAGATGGCAGAGGAGTGTGTTCATCCAGCGAAACAACAGGTAATTTAGGCACAGTGGGCTATTAAACAGATTCAGTCTTTAGGTGCTGGAACTGGGTGGTTAGGTCAGAAAACTGGGGCCTGCATGGCTTGTCCAGTTGCCATTATCTGTTCCTCTTGCCTTTCCATGCATACATTGCTGTTAGATAAAATATCTTGTAGTTCTGAAGCACTCACTGGATCCATTTGGTCAGATGGCTCTGTCACGAACAAACTTCAAAAGTCCAGTTGTGAGTGCCAAAAAAATAAGCAATGGTCTGAAAAGTGTGCAAATAAAGAAGGAAGCCCAGTGATGGCACTGGCTGCAATTGAAAAACAAATCCAAACAGGCTAGAGCCCAGCACAGCAAATCACAGGAACTCTCCAAAGCACGAATCCACCTGGGGCAGAGGAGCACATGAAGCAGCAGATAAAACCAGGGCACAGGCAAAGCAAAGACAAGACATTAGCAAAACAACAATCTGACAATAACTACACAGACATTGAGGCAGATATAGGAGCAATAAACATCAGGTGCTGTAGCACTGATTAACTCGTCAGCACTGAGGTTGCTAGGCAACGCTGACAAGCAATTAGCATAGTGACAAACACAAACAGAATGAACACACAGACCCATGGACCATGGCAATTATTCTCTGTTTTGGGGGCTTCCTCTCGGGAGAGGGTTAGATGAACCTGCCTGACAAAGGATCACTCCTCGGCGGGCCTGTCCGGTCTCCAGTTCCTCCCATTAGGCATTCCCAGAGAAAACACTAACTGGCCTACCCCAATAATGGTCCCACATTTCTACATTACAGCTCGTGACTGTCAAGTTTTGTAATGTCTTCCCCCTGTAGAGGTCTATGATTATGTTCTTTCCTTTTCGTTCATTGTTTGAGTTGTTTCAGCTGTGCGCAGCCTAAGTGTCTGATTATCGGCTGTGAGCAGCTTGATTGTTTTGTGTTTGTTAGTTCCCTGTGGTTTTGTTTCTCGTTTTGTTAGTTTTATTTTTACTACTATGTTCGTTTAGCTGGCCCCGTTGTGTTTGACATTTTTTGTTTAATAAATTTCCCGTTCCTGCAATTCCTCCCTCTTGTGTTTCGTCCTTGGGTTCCACCCCCTATCTTGAGTGGCGGCGCGTTCACTACGCACGCCAGAGACCCGAGTTTGAGACCTGACCCTGACACATTATTTCAATAATTCTGTTATTCTGACTCTTTCAAACCACCAAACAACACCTTAAATCATCAGTTCATAGCCAGTGTTGGAACAGCAGATTGTTGTTAGAGCTGCTATCACTAACTTATGGTATTTAATTGCCTACCATGTCATTTTTCTCTTATCTTAAAACTATAATCACCATTTGCACATTTCTACTACTTAATCATCCAGCTTCTAATTTAACAAATCATAGTCATGGTTACAGACTGCAGCTTTGACTTGCCAGAGGAGAACTGGCCCTCCCCGCCTAGCCTGGTTTGTCACAAGGTTTTATTCTCCATTTACTATTCACTGGAGTTTTGTTTCCTTGTCACCATCGCCCTGTTGGCTTGCTTAAAGGGAGTCTGCTGACACTAGATTAGACACCCCACTAAATGTAACATATTGGTTGTCTTTTGTTTTGGTTTTGTCCTGTTTCTGTGCACCAATTTTTGCATTTTGATTCAGTCTCATTACCCTCACCTGTGTCTTGTTATCATTGATTGCCCTGTGTATTTATACTTGTCTTATACTTGTGCACTTATACCTGTGTCTTGGTCGGTTGTTGAATGTATTATACTCTGTTTGTTTTATGACTACGGCCTACTGTTCTGGATTAAATTGTTGCATTTTGGATTCGTGTTCACATCGTTGTTTCTGTACTCGCTTTATCATGACAGATCCACTGTAACAATGCTACATAATACTTGTCTGTGTCTGTTTCTGTAAGTGTATCTGTATATTTATTATGTCTGTTCTGTGAGTGTATGTGTCTATTTACTATGTCTATTTTTTTTATTTAGATTTTTAGATCTGTTTCATTTCAAGTTTGACTTCTTTTTGAACAGCTGCTTGAACTTGAACTCAGACTGGCAAGAAGTCTTTAATTATTACAATGGACACTGTCCAGCCATGTCCTAGCAACCCCAGGACAATATACAGCACCCTAGCAACCAACATAAATTAGCAGTATCTCATTCATTTTGAATAATAGACAGTAAAATTTACATTTATGCATTTAGCAGACGCTTTTATCCAAAGCTACTTACAATTAAAGGAACAATAGAAACTGTGCATCAACTGAAAAAAACAACAATCTTATAAGCATGGTACCATTTTCCCTAGACTAGTATAGCGTAATAAACAAGTACAGTTGTCCCACCCCACCCCATCCCAATTTTTTTTAAAAATAGAGAGTAGGGAGAGGTATAGACGAAAAGAAGGAAAAAAAGAGAGAAGTGTTAGTAGTAGTTGCATTTAGTGGCATTTAATTGGGAAGGTATTAAAAGGTGAGGTGAGGTCTAAAAAGGTGTTAACCTTTTTAGATTAAAAGGTCTAAAAAGGTGAGTTTTTAGTCTTTTCTTGAAGATGGATAGTGAATTGGCTGTTTTGATAGGGACTGGAAGGTCATTCCACCAGGAGGGAACAATCCAGGAGAAGGTTCGAGCCAGCAATTTCTTGCCTCTGTGGTGTGGCACCACGAGGCGTTGCTCACTAGCTGAACGCAGGCTTCTGGAGGGCACATAGGTCTGTACCAAGGAGTTTAGGTAACTTGGTGCAGACCCAGTGGTTGTTCTGTAGGCTACCATCAGCGCCTTGAACTTGATTCGAGCACCCAATGGTAGCCAGTGCAGTCTGGTGAGAAGAGGGGTGACATGTGCTCTCTTTGGCTTGTTATAGACTACCCTCGCAGCTGCATTCTGAATCATTTGCAACGGCTTGGTAGTACTTGCTACCAAGTCCAGCCAGGAGAGCATTGCAATAGTCCAGTCTGGAGAGAACTAATGCTTGGACCAGGAGTTGTGTAGATAGTTCTGAGAGGAAAGGTCTGATTTTCCTGATGTTGTATAGAGCGAATCGGCAGGATCTGGCTGTCGAGTTTATCTGGTCGGTAAAATGTAAATAATTTTTTTTTGTAAAAAATTACAAAATGTCAATAATGAATTAGACAATAATACTGTAATTTTATTAATACATGTGCACATCATTCTTTCATGATAAAATAACAACCATTATTATTTAAAAAACATTCACGCTCAAATTTCTGTTGATATTTTTAGTCGGTTCATGTTTATTTGTGTATGTTTATAGGTGACGTACGTGTTGCATTGCAAAAATGGCACGTGTTGCATGCTAAAATGAGAACATGCTTTATACAGGAAACCGAAAGTGTTTTACTTCATACTTTTACTTTCGCTTTTAAAGCCTAATGTCTCCTCTGAATAAACGAGAATTTTTCTGCTCCGGTTTATCGGATGTTTCATTTCTTTTTGACCTTTTCTTCAGTGTCCTATAAGAAAGTTTAGAGTGTTTTCTTCTTTAACTGGGCTACTGTGTGGAAGGTGTTAACGGCGATATATTTTAGACTGATGGAGGACAGGTCGAGGCACATGCGACTGAGAGAATGGCTCATAGCCCAGATAGACAGCGGGACATACGCTGGATTAAGCTGGGAAAATCACGAGAAAACCATGTTTAGGATTCCATGGAAACACGCTGCCAAGCAGGACTACAGGCAGAACCAGGACGCTGCGCTCTTTAAGGTGGGTAAAAATTTAAATTGCATACATGAGACAGATAAGCATACATTCAAAGCAAAAAGGGAGAAAATAAGTAAAACATAATGAAAATGGATTTACTTAAAATTAATATCTGACCAGCAAGACCAAACATAATATGACTTGACTAATTGTGGGGTCCATTTAGAACAGTAGATGTTTAGTTAATGGCTGGTCATGTGTCATTTTACTGTAGACTATTTCAGCTTCTTTAATTAAACAATTGGGTTACTGTATTTGTCAGGCATGGGCCATGTACAAAGGTAAATTTCAGGAGGGTAGGGACAAAGCAGATCCGTCCACATGGAAAACTCGTCTGCGTTGTGCCCTTAATAAGAGCACAGACTTCCAGGAGGTTCCAGAACGTAGTCAACTGGACATCTCAGAGCCATATAAGGTCTACCGTATCCTGGATGATACAGGACGAGTCTCAGGTAATTTCAAATGCCTCCAGATTTCAAATGCCTCCATTTCTGTTTTACATTAATACTATGTATTCTGTTTTTATTTTTAATCAATTCTGTGTTTTAATTTTCCATTACATGTGAAGTCATTTTCATCAAAAAATCATTGAAAAATGTGCTATATAAATAAAATTTAATTGAACTTGAGTTACGATTCCTGTGATTCATGTGAATCACAAGTGCATAAGATTACAATGATTCTACCTTAATTTTATAAAGTCAAGAATACTTATTTTGCTCAGAAATAAAGACTTTATTGTACAATTTTAATTTAATCCACTGTTACTAAGCGTATCACCTTTTTAGGGCCTGTGTATTTATGGTATTTGTGTTGTTCCTGGAAGGGGGATGTTCAAAAAGCTATTGCCTTATAATAAATGATTTTTTTTTATTTATTGTATAAGCAATAAATGGGGTGAATAGGCTTTGAATAAACCACTAGCTATTATTAGTCATGTTCTAGCACACTTTTGCAAAAATATCATTGTGGAATCAGTATTTTGATATGGAGATCTGCCCTTATAAAATAATTCTGTTAAATTACATCCAATAGGAACAATTGCCATTTGTTAAAAGTTAGTTTAGTGAAGAGATTAATTTTATACAAGAACACCCAATCAACCATTATTTCTACACTGCTTTCTCTATAGCTGCATGTTAAAGACTTAAAATAAACCTAAACCTTTCCATTCTCAAGAAATGTCTGAGAATCCAGTGATATTACAGGACAATGGCCGCAGCGGAACACTGAAAGACATGCATCTGCCTGAGCAGGTACTTAAAAAAAAACCTCTGGAAATCCCCGCACACTAACATCCCCGCAATTACTGTTTGCTGTCACCTAGTGGACAGATTTCAGATGTTTAAGGTGTTTTGTGTTATACGTGTGTGTGCATAACCTTTTGTGTTTTTATTTTACTTCTAACAGGTCATTCTACCTGGTGACTCAAACAGAGGATGGAGTGGTTAGTGTTTGTTATAGGTTACAGCAATAAGAAAAGCATAGCTACACAAGGCAAAGGTTTCAGTTTTAGTTTGTGTATGTGCAGAGAGAGCTGTGAATGGCATGTATGTGTGTCCCAGAACAGGCGTGGAGGACTGTGGTAACTCCACCCCTCAATCTTTACCTTTATATTTATCGCAAGTTTCCTTGACTGGTAAGAAATGTAATACCGACTTACAATGAAATTCCTGTTTAGTCTATAGATTACAACTTGGTTTAATTATATTTCTAAAATAATTTTTCAAAGTTTTTAAAAAATATTAGGCCACAATTCAGAATATTTGAGTATAATTGCATTAAAAAAATATGAAAGCAAGTGTCATTTTCCAACAATGATACCAAAGCTTTGCAATAACCATTGTTAATACTGTCATATTTTGGATGTATTTAAGTCACTTCCACTTTAAGGTGAAAGATTACCTTGCAGGGTAACAATGGGTTTTGTTCTTCACATTAACTATGGAGATTTTCCACCCCTGACAACCACGAAAGTGTCTAGAAATATTTGTCTTCATTTTGAACATTTACATTTATTCATTTGGCAGATGCTTTTACAGTGAATTCAAGGTACACATTTTTATCAGGACTTGCCTTCCCCTGGGATCGAACCCACAACCGGTGTTAACCGGTTTTTTTTGCGGTGTTAACCCAATGCTCCACCAGCTGAGCTAACATTATACTGTGTCTACTAATTTATTAATAAACACATTTCTGTGCAGCGTTTTGTCTTAAAACTGTTTGTTTAAAATAGTGTGCGCTTTCTTTATAAAAATAAAAGCCAGTTGGGGGAGATTTTTTGGTATATAATGCAGTAAGATTTTTAAGTGTAACAAAGTCTTATTTCTGCTATAATTAAAGGTACTTTTGAGTAAATGTTTTTGTGTGTGTATTTGTAGACTGCCGTCTGGAGGTGCACTTGTTCTATCATGGTAATCTGGTGCAGACTGCTGTAACGGCATCTCCAGATGGCTGCTTTATCCTGCAAGGCTGTGCCCCAGTAGGAAATGAGCGCATCTATGGGCCCTGTGAAGCTAAGAAGGTCTTCTTTCCTGGTCCCGACATTGTACCCCTGTCTCCAGGCATCACCGTGGCCATGAGCCGTCTGCTCCCCCACCTTGAAAAGGGTGTGCTGTTGTGGGTGGCTCCAGATGGTGTGTTTATCAAACGCTTCTGCCAGGGCCGTGTGTACTGGGATGGTCCACTGGCCAAACACAGAGATAAACCCAACAAACTAGAGAGAGAGAGGACCTGCAAACTGCTGGATATGACCATCTTTCTTCAAGGTGAAGAAGACGGGGGGCTAAGTTTGGGAACCTAACACATTTTCTAACTTACTACAAAATTACTTTCTGTGATTCTAGAATATGCACCCCCATTATCTGCTGCATTCCTTGCAGAGTTACAAAGCCATCAGCAGGGCACAGGTCCTGAGCCCCGGTACACAGTGGACCTGTGCTTTGGAGAGGAATTCCCTGACCCCAACCAACCAAAGAGCAAGAAACTCATTACTGCACAGGTCAGTGTTCACATGGGTCTTGCCCTTTTGGCAGTTTTAGCATGGCAGTTCTGAATTTCACTCTGTATGTTGTTTGTCCTGTTCTTGGTTTTGGCAGGGTGCATACAGGTGCTCAAAGTTCTTGAAAAGTGCTTGAGTTTTGGATACAATGCTTGAAACTGCTTGAAATTATAATTGCTTTCCTAATAGTTTGCAATCTGACTGAGTATTCCACTTTTGCATTAATCCTGTCCTGCATGGTGCTGTTCCCAAACCAGGAAGTGATGCTACCCATCAGGAAGCTCTCTATAGTGCAGGTGGAAAATGTCTTTAGCACCTTAGAGAGTAGTTTGAAGTCCCTTAAGCGTCTCAGGTGGTATAGACACTGCTGGGCCTTCTTCTGGTTGGGAAATGTCCTGATAATGGTTTTCTGTACCATATCATCCGTTAGCTTCCCAATAAATCCCACAACCGCTTCCATAAACATGCCAAGGTCATCAGAGCTGCACCTGAACATGTCCCAGTCTGTGTAATCTAGAGCAACCTGCAGCGCAGCTATCGATTGGTCCGTCCAGCATGCAACCCCCCCTCTGCACCGGGCTTCTTGTTTCAGACTTTGTAAGGATTTTTGTAGTATGCTCTGAGCGAAATGATCTGAGCCCTGTAAGAATTCTTCTGCAGGGAAATGTAATGTTATTTGCCCAACAGTGGCCTCCCCACCATGTCTGCTGATTTTGGCAAACACTGGAGGAAGCTGAGATTTGAGGCTACTTTGCCCTAAAGCACCGGCGGTGGCAGGGTTAACAGTTTGGCCTACACCTGGCCCTGAGGAGGAGCAGGGGATGTTAGAACCCATTTCCCCCCAGGTGGGGCCACCCTCTGAGGTCCTGACTTAAAATACTCAGGACCGCTTCCTTGAAGCCCTCTTTGAAATCAGAACAGTTCACAACTTTTGTGTCTGCCTGTGTGAGGAGCTTATACATGGCTGCTGTTCCTGCCTAACAGCATCAAAGGAAAGAGAGTGATGAAGGAGGAACCGATGGAAAGCCTCCTGAAACCTGTTGATGACAGAATTGCATTGCCAAACAGGCCAGAAGGCACAAGCGGGGCATCCAAAAGGACAGCCTTAATGTCCGACAAATTGAGCCAGAGATGCCTCTCTGTGGCCACAAGAGCTGCCATGGACCGCCCAATAGCATGGGCGGCCAATAGCACAGGCGGTCTCTTTAGTGGCCATGTAGCCCCTGGCTGTTAACTCAGATGTAGTCTTTAAATGCATGGGTATGGTTTCCCCAAGATCTAGATACCTCCAAGTGGAGATCTTCGTAAAAGCGGAGACCTGCTGCTCGGTGGGCCAGCTGATTTTGAGCTTAGCTACCGCCCTGGTAATAACCTCCACTAACTCCTCATACTTCTCAGGGGACACATAAGAACTCTCAACACTCTCTACCTCCAGTTCTTCTGTAGAGGAGAGGCGAAAAGAAAAGCCCTCACCCTGGGGGCAAGTAACCACAATGCGGGCTTCTGAACCCAGAGAGAGAGTGGGGGATCTAACGGGTCAGGAAAGAAATAAGGCAGCGCCCATCTCAATTCCCTCCATTAAATCCATTTGTGAAACCTACAAATGCATCCCCCGCTCTGCCTCAGCAGAAGCGGGAACAGCACCATGAGGAACACTAACAAAGGCTCCCTTCTCAAAAGAGGCCCTCTATCATTCTTAGCTCTGGCTTTCAAAAACATGCAAGACAACTTCTACCAAGCTAACAAGTCACAAGGACAAACAATGTAACACAGTTTTTATTGCATTGTATAGTTTCCTGGTCATGACGTTACCCCGTCTGTGACAACTTGCGCCCCCCAATTTGTGATTAGACACCTGTATTAAAGTTCTGATGGTTTTCCCATAGCGTTTTAAAGCAACTTCAGTTCCTGAAAGGGAACTTGAGACAAACATTATATATTGAGACAAACTTTGTGTTGGCTTGACAAAGCCTGGCCTGAAAAGTGTACAATACTTCAGGGTTGACATTCTCTAACACAATATTAATGCTACCATGATTCAATGATGCCAACAAGATGCTTGCATAAATTTGCGTAATGCTAGTATGATTTAGCATGATGTTTTGGTTCTTAAGTATCACTAATTTATGTTGGCTGCTAAGGTGCTCTAAATGGTTGCTGGTGATAATTTAAGACCACATGACAATCTTAGTTAAAACAGACATGCATCAGAATGTTGTAGACTTGTGTCTACAATGTTCTGATACCTCTTACCTGTTCTATTGGAAGTCAATGGGGTGCTATGGTAGAAAGTTACAGTTGCTATGGTACTGTACTGGTACCGGTTGCCAGGGAGTGGCAATGTAGTTGCAATGTCAATAAAATTTTAATAATTAGCTTCTCAAACTGATGACAACTAATAAGAAAATTCTGCTGATTCGACTAAAGGGGACCATCTTTTGGTGATGTATCTTTGCATTACATTAAATGCAACCATTCAGTTTCCAGCTCTTTAATATTCACAAAATGCACCATTACTACAGCAGTCATTACTATCCAAATAGACACTGTTTATCTACTAATTATTTGGGGCACTTATGGTTTACTGGTTAAGGAGTCTGGCATGTAATCAGTAGGTTGCCGGACTATTCCAGCACCGGCAGGTAGCAACTCAAGTGCCCCTGAGCAAGGCACCCAACCCCCGATTGCCACCCGGGCGCTGCAGGGATAGCTGCCCACTGCTCGGGTGCATGTGTTCACAACTTGCGGTGTGTGTTCACTCCTCACGATGGCTGGATGGCACGATTTCGGTTATGGGCAACTGTAACTGAGAAATACATGTCACTTTCTTTCATTTGAACACCAATACACATATCCACAAAGGTATTAAGAGAGAATTGTACTTTACACTAAGTAAAACTTCATTGTTAATATCAAGAATGTGTTTTTACGGAAGTAAATGCATCACTGCTGATATCACAAATTACCATTTTTACTAATGGAAATGTACATTTGTTTGCTGCTTTAATATAAAAGCAGACTTTAATTCTAAATTACTTATAAATGAGGAAATATCACAATTTGTCCAAAGCCACAGCACACAATGGTAAGTTTGAGTATGACCAAGATTAATACACAAGCTACAGCAGAAGTGAAAAGCAGAAAAGTGAACTGAAAATTAAAAAAATGTTAAAATGTTAAAATTCTTATTTAACAATGAAATAGTAATTAACTCTTTATTTTTGGGGTTTGTCTTCACCTGTTTCTTTAAAAATGTGGTAGTTTTAGCAGGTCAGGTCAAGGTTGTCAGTTTATTCCACCAAAGAGGAAGTGAAAGTGTAAATGTTTTGGAAAGTGATTTTGTTCTGTGTTGCTATGGAGCAACCTGGTGTCCCTTCTTTACTAATTTATTTACACTTTTAAGTATATTGAGGTCAAAACTTTGAATCTCATGCAGGTGGCTAAAGGTACCCAAAGCAGGGTATGACATGGTTAAAATGTGGTAAAGATTTTGAATTTGCTGCTCCATTCTAGATGGTCTGCAGCAGTTTATTTGTTCTGGCTAGAGAATTGCAGTAATGCAGCCCTGAAATGACAAGAGCTTGGATAAAAAGCACCATAGTGTACTCAGACTGAAAAGTCTCATTTTCCTAATGTTGTAAAGCATGTACCTGCAAGACAGGGGAACAAAGTCTGGCAGTCAAAAGGATTGGAGGAAATAGAGAATGCTGAAAACTATTAGCAGTTTATTTGATTGTTGATGAGTTTGTTTTGTAAGCAAGTAATCTTGGCTGCAGAAATGTTAGCAGAAAATCAGCAGAGATGAATACATTTCAAGTTTAGCAGGTTCCTTTGTCTTGCAACACATCCCGTGGTGGTCACAAGGAGTCTCTGAGAGCCAGGAGATGGAGGCTGCCTAGATGTAAGGGGACAAGCATTGTAAAAACTGGATTTTAAAGTTAAACAAAGAGTATCTGTGACTAATCAGCTGACTGATGAGAACTGGGCTGGTGAGGGGCGGAAAAGCAGAAACCATGGATGAGAAGTGAGAGGGTTGTTATTAAAAACAAGATTAGGATAAATGGTAAGCTAGCATGGAACATGACAAGAAAAATAATGTTCAAAGCGGTAACAGTCCTGGAGTCAAGGCAGGGCCAGCATCTCATTGTGTGTGTTTAGCTAGCTATTATTACAGTAATAATTTTACATTTTGCATCCTGTCCAATAAGAAATATTCATGTCTATATTCATTATTAAACTGAATGCACTAACACGTGTACGATAACACAAGATGTAACAGCATACAGTAGTACCTAATACATTCTCTGCTTTGCTCTGATTTTGTGAGAAAGATTCAATGGTATCTCCTCTAGCAGTTTTATGGGTCAAAATTGTGTAGAATATGAAAGTGTGCCGATAATTTCTGTTTTTTATTTATAAAATATTGATTAACATCTAACCCTATTTCAGTGGCTGTTATAATTCAATGACCCAGCTTACATCTGAATATGTAATACGTAAATATATGTATATATATAAAGGCACTGAACAACAGCATTACTTTTACTTACCAGTGGAGGACAGCATGAGATAATAGTACAGTAAATGTTTTTCTTTGTGTAGGTGATTCCCCTGTTTGCTGTAGAGTGTCTGCAAAGACATGATCCGTCCAATAATGTGGAGATGAAGTGTTTATCCTCACACAAGAGCAGAATGCAGACTGATGCATAGACACACAACAGCACCTTCAGCATTAAACCAATCTTTTAAACTGAGTGTGAAATTATTTTTTTGTGACTATGAAACTAAAATATTAATGTAATCATAATTGCTCTGATTAATAATAATGATGCTTACTGAATAACATTGTGATTCTTTTTTTCTAAATGAAACTAACAGTTTGTTCAGTTACTTTTTACTATGTGGTTAAATTATTTAAGAAGGGACTTATGTATATGAGAAAATTATGCCTTGAAACCTAGATATAATACCCTGCTTTTAGTAGATGCATAGCCTGTATGTGGAAACTATTTGTACTATTTGATAATACCCTAAATCCAAAGATATTAAGTATGCATTTGTTTTTATTTGCCTTTCATTTGTAGTTTTTCAACATTCTAAAAATTGAGTTTGACTCTTTCCATATACATCTTTAAAGCCTTTTATTTCGAGCGAACATTGTATTACAGTTTGCCAACTTCAAAAATATACAGTTTTAGAGCTATAACATTTATAAAGAAAAAAATGCTAATGTTATTTGAAAAAAAAACACAACCACAAAAATAAAACAGAAATAATAAAGTGATAGAGTGTGCTTGATCAAGAATAGATACCCGTATCTGAACTCAAAACACTAGCTTTCTATCATTTTTCCCTGCTCTTAACCACAGTAACTTTGAAGAGAAAAACCACAAAACAGTAGAGGACCTTTCTGATATGTCGTAGCACCGTCACTCTTTATAGGAAACCACCCCAAGGACAAAGTGTGCATGGGAATCACAGACTATAGCAGGGGGATGAGAGGGTTTCATTTCTTCATTAGTGTCTTTTCCCTTGGTAAGGACACACTGTGTGAGTGTAATGCTAATGTGAACTAGCACATTGGCCCCACAATAAAAAAGCATGGCTAAAGGCTGCTAATACATTCAGCTTCCCCAGTTTATAAGCACAAAACAAGACTGCTGTATGAAAATAACTATAGACTATCTGTTTGTAGCATATTCACAGAACACTTATAATAAGATATATTCTTGAATTATCATCCAATACTATTTGTTGTTGTTATATTGAAAAGATATACCCTGCAGAAAAGGCTTGAGATTAGCATAACTAAAAGGTGCATGTCATCACAGATAAGTAATTTTTGATTGTCTCATGCATTTTGGGCTTTTCTAGCATGTCTTTTAACTCTGTTTTAACAGTAAAGAACAGAATAGGAACTATTTACTGGCAATTCATTGGTGTCCTTGAGGTTACCAATAATCAATCAGCTGCAAATGTTTCCATCTGATTTCTCCACTCTTCTTTTTTTGGTGACTGGATGTTACCATGAACCTCACTGACATTTTCGTGCTTGGAGCCTTGAGGTAAATAGGAGCAAGTCTTGCTTCCTGCTTGAAGCTCAGGGGCGGACCAGTGCCTCTTACGGCTGCGCAGGCACTCCTTCTGTGGAATAGAAGGTTGAGCCTCAGGGAGAGGAGGCACTGGGGGAGGAGGCATCCGCTCTGCTGTGTTTGTGCAAGTATATGTCCCTGCTTCTGAACGGCTGAGTGAATGCTGCACTTGGCTGCTGGAGTGCGCGAGGATGGTTGTTGAGTGTAGTGAAGTGGGTGTAGGAGTCAGTGCCAGACACACATCACCTGTGCTAAGCTGACGACACTGCAGGCCATACAGCTGGGCACTTCGCTGAGGACTGCACGAAGACCAGCCATGATCCCATACAAAGAATGGATACTCGGCTAAAACTGTGAGAAGCTCCTGCTGGTACAAAAATGTAATCTCAGTATGACTGAAATATTGCCAGAGGCAACACTTTACAAACACTTATAGAATCAGAAACAAGTGATCAATAGGGAAATATTTAGCATGAACACTGTTAAAAAATATTTTTTTAATTGGTCCTGTTGGTAGGTTGCCCTTGTGTTTTTCACTTATGGATAAAATAGTGATATATATAGTCTATACAGTGTTATACTGTATTTTCAACCTACATCCTATCAGTGATCAGCCCAGATCTTAAACCATTAGGATATCAAAAATAGTATCTTATCTGAAAACTTTTGCCATTTCTATAATCACGTAAATATAGCCTTGAAGATATATGTGTAAAATTGTTATGTATAAAATATCCTTTTAAACTTTGATAAAACAGGAAGAAAGTGGGTTGGCACCTATTTCATCACTCTAATCTAACAAAAAAAGACTAATTCAGCTGGACTTACCTGAGTATTGTGGTCTGTAAGCAAGACCTGCAGGTAGTTGAAGCCATGAGTGGGTCCAGGTGAGATTAACAGAATAGTGCAGGTGCTCAGGTTAAACTCAGACAATGTGTCAGCACTGTGCAAGAAATCCTCTGTCTTCAGATCCTCCACCCTCTTCAGATGGCCACCGGCCAGTTCAATCAGGGAACCTTTGGCAAAATGAGGTAGGACTGTAGAAGGAGGTGGGTCGGGGCCAGTGAGCACAGTGACAGCAGGGCAGTAGAACCCTGCAGAGGCATCCCATTCTGTCTCAGCCCCAATGCTGTTTGGTTGGCTGTGTGGGGATGACTGGAAATTCCTCAGGGGGCAAGAACGTGGTTTTGAAAGACTAAGTTGTGGGTGTGCCTGAGGGTTCTGCTGAGCAGAAGAACAGAGAGATCCTAGGGCATAGTAGAGCTGAGCTCCAGCCTGGGAGGCAATTCCATGGTCCTGAGAAACGATTGCCTTTCCTGCCTTTGCACCTGACAACGGGGACATTGAAACTTTGCATGTTTCATGAGGGTCCCTGTCCCGTGGTGAGGAATGTGCACTTATGCTATCTTGTGGCAAAAGGCCTTTCGTTGTGCTCTGTTCTGCTGTATTTTGTCTTCCCCTGCCATTAGCATAGAAGCCATCCAGCCTGGTTATGCTATCATTCCTGTAGTCATTGCAGGAGGGCACCTTTCTAGACCCAGATTTACCATCTGGGCCATCTACACTGTTGTGCTGCCTACCTTGGTAACTGAGTCTGGCTTCAGGAAGGGTGTCATGGGGATATATTGTTGGCTGAGGAATAAAAGGAGAGGAGAAAAAGGATGAGCTGTATTCTCGTCGATCGTGGCTGTAGGGCCACATTTCTCTGGACTTGCTTGTGTAGACACTCTTGAATATGGGCACAGGGGTGGATGGCTGCAGATTCAAGGGTGGGATGTCACTACAGAGCCAGCGAGAATGGTGGGAGATGGGGTTATCTGGTCCTCTGTCCATTCCATGTCTACACATCATGTCTCTCCAGGAGGAAGAAACTATCCCTCGCCTCTCACCCACCTGGACTGGCAAGTATGAGTGATGCATGGAAGGGGCACAGGATACAGACCAAGGTAATGACAGAGGAAGGGGTGGCAGCATGGACAGAGGAGGTGGCTGAAGAACATTACTTTCTCTGTGACCCTCAGTAGAGTAATAATGCCTTCGGCTTCGGAGAGGGGGAGGGGGTTTAAAGTCATCCTCTTGGGTTGGCTGATCAGATGAGCCCTGTCGGGACTCACGCTTCTTTGGGGGGAGACACTCTTTGCTGTGATCTGGGCTTGGATTCATAAGGCAATCCCCCGGGCCTGCTGGGCCACACTAGGTTACATGCGCAGCTGGGGAAAAAGAGGGGCCAGGAGAGAGACACGTTCTTCTGTTGATCAGCATCACGCACACCACGTGTCACACACGACCACACTCAGAATGCCTCAACACCTGAGATGAGAAAGCAAAACATTACTGACCTCCTGTTGTATATACTATTAGTATTTCATGAAAGTTCCAATTTTTATGGTTATGAAATTTTAGATAATTTTTTCAGGGGTGAATATAAGGTATTGTACAGGTTATTGATGACAATATGTATTGCAGGAGTGATCCAAACCACTCTTTAAACTATGAAATGATGTGATTTTGTGAAGAGATTGCAACAAAAATAACATATATGCATACATGGATATTTATGTCAGGGATGGGACAAATTTGGCTTGTTTTACTGTGTGGTTTAACTGGAACAGAATGCTGTTATTGGACAAAGAATTGGAATTTACATTAAAGGCAAAGGTGTTTAAGGGGTGGGTGGGTGGCATGCTTTGCAACTGTAAACAACCTACAGTTATATAGCGTTAAATATCAAAATATTTAAACTTGTGCAATTCTTTTGAGACATATTTGCAATGACTAAGCAACTGATCATTTTTATTCACTGTCACATTCACTGTTACATTGTCTACATTTTCGATCAATTGTTTTAACATAAAAAATTTCAAAAACTGCATTTTAAGTTTTCTTATCATTATAAAATGCAATGACAGTTAAAATCTGTTTGAACTTATAACCCTTTGTATAAAATAACAGAAAGAAATCTGTTTTTTAAAGTCTGTAGCTGCATCTGAGGGGGCTTTCAGCAGTAGCTGTAAATTGGCTGTCTGAGACTCTGTGATCTAAATATAACCCATATGATTATCACCATACTGCATACAATGTGCTACCAGCAAACATGTAAAATATACTGACACTTAAAAACTCAGACACACAATTCTCACCCACTCACACGTGGCACAGTCATATGGCTGTTGTCAGAAGAAAGGTTGCTATTGTTCAATAGTCTGTGACCTATTTCAGAACCTCCCAGTCATTGTTTTATTGTAGTAGCAGGAAAGGTTTCTCCTCACCAATGCCCTTAAGTTAAGTGTGGGATATGCAAAGGTATTTGTGGAAGACAAAAATAAGAGAATGGATTCAGATAAACTGGTTTCATTCAGAGCTTTGTGTGGAGGAATTTCTCTGGTGTCTCTTTGATGGCTCTAAATTAGACACATTTGACTACACTGTGCTGCTAGCACATCTGGTCTCCTTCTCAATGCATCTATCTACCACGCTGTCTGCACGGACTGAACCCAATACCCTGTTGCTGTCGCCATGGAAACTGGAAAGTCCATGGAAAGTCCATACATCTATGGTGACCAAAGGTGTGAAATCAAGTGGTGGTAATAATTTGAGTGATACATGTTTACATGTAACAAAGTAAAATGCCTTCTTAAATGAGCATAAAAATAGAAAAGAAAAAGTTATAGACGATAGAATTAATCAAAGTTTGGGAGGGTAGAAGTCACCTGGGCATTGGACGGAAGGTTCAGTATTTGATATAAAATTACAAGGCCACAGAAATTAAGAATTATGATAAAAACAATAAGAATGGGGTGCACTGATAAATCAATTTTAATAAACACTACAATAGTTCATAAAAAAAGAATTGTCTGTTCTGACTTCATGTAAGATAAACATCTTACACTAAAGCAGCACAACATCACTGGTAGTCTTCCTTGGTCACAATTTAAAAACTGTGCATTAATGTCACTTGCAGTTGTACGTATTACTGAGAAGAGATTGAAAAAGGTTAGGTAACAATAAGGTATTTTGGTATTGCAATTATATTTCAATATTTATAATTATATTAATAATCATGCCAAACATTCAATCACGTTAATGTGCAATATAGTTTTGTCAGTGTAGGTCTGTGTCTAAAGCAATTGTGAAGAACCTCCTCAACACACCTGTCATGTCATTAGCTGCACATTTATGCATATATTCATGTTTGAGTACTGTGTATCTTGGATAGTTCACAAAATAAAAACATTTTGAAATCATGATTGTATTGACATTTTGTAGTGTATTGACATGACATTTTTTAAATTGAAAAGATTGCTAACAGCACAGTAACTACAGCACATGTACAAATTCCTAATACATTCTGTTTGCAAATAAATGCAAGCCTTCATCAACCATAATGTTAACTTCAATGTTTTTGAAATTCTTGCTTGCTGTGAGGGATTATTACACAATGTATCTGTTACACCAAAATTTATAGCAGTCTGATAGGTAAATGGACACAATTAGTTTCATTAAATATAAAGCACTATGTTTGTGTTGGCAACATACTGGCCATAAAGTGCTGTAGATATTATAACCTACCCTTCAGAAGACCATTTATTTAATGACTTGGATGAAGTGGAGAAAAACTAGCACTGTTACCGGCTAACGTTACAGAAAACACAGCAGCTAAATGTGTCTAATTAGTGCACTCTGCCAAAGCTGATGCAAAACTGGTTTTATTATCAAACAAGCCAGATTTTATTGTATGGTTAAAGGTGATTGAGATACTTTGTAAATTGAGGAAGCACAGCTACAAGTATTTTCACCTACAGCGTGTACACAATCGAAATTCATCTGTCCCACTCCCTTTGACAGATCCGTCTAAAAGATACACTTTCATTCATGTTGAATCACAGATAGCTTTAAAACCTCCTCAAGAGGTTATTCTGACTGCTGACAAAACAGCGGAGCTTTGCTCCCCAAATAATCCTTGACCAATTTACCAAAGACAGTTCTGTGCAGTTCTACCAAATAGAACTGCACAATAAAGTTTCAAGCACTGATTTTACTAAATAATATTTACTTTCCAATCTAGAAACATGTCTTAAACATACATCCACAGCAGTAACGCAGCAAAATAATTTTTTTCGAAGTGGTTCTGACCTGATGTGACTGATCTTGCTGGGGTGTGATGAGCAGATATCTGCGTGACGCCACTCATTCCTGCAGTCCTCCAGAACTGCCTCTCCTCAACACACATACCGACACACAGACTGCATACATGCCACTAAATCTGTTTGTGCAAATACAGAAGAGAAACTGTAGAGTCACAGAATGTTGAAGGGCTGCGAGGCTGACTGTGAAAAAGTGTGAGAGTGTGTGCATGTACACAGGCGTGAGGAAATGAGTAATATCATGCAGTGTGAGGCATGTCAGCAATGCAACAACACACAAGCAGACCAGTTGCTGTTGTCGCCCACTTGCCTTACTCATTGTGAAAGGGATAAACACACATGCACATGCAATAACAGACGGCTAGCTACACACTCCCACCCTCTCTCTTTCTCGCACACACACACACACACACACTCTTTCTCTCTTTAATACACACACTCTCTCGCTCTCTCTCTCTCTCACACACACTCTTT
>JBAJNP010001957.1:0-22021 GCA_036877545.1 Yasuhikotakia modesta | reverse complement strand
TTAATCATCCAGCTTCTAATTTAACAAATCATAGTCATGGTTACAGACTGCAGCTTTGACTTGCCAGAGGAGAACTGGCCCTCCCCGCCTAGCCTGGTTTGTCCCAAGGTTTTATTCTCCATTTACTATTCACTGGAGTTTTGGTTCCTTGCCACTGTCGCCCTATTGCCTTTCTTAACAGGAGTTTGCTGACACTAGACTAGACATCCACTCAGGATACACTGCATAATACTTCTATAAGATTTGTATAAGATTTCCATTTATTATTTCATATCAATTTCTGCATATACATATATGTCAGTTTTTGGGAGTGCTTATGCATATTTACTATGTCTGTTCGGTGACTGTATCTGTATATTTATTATGTCTGTTCTGTGAGTGTATGTGTCTATTTACAATGTTTGTTTTTTATATTTTTAGATCTGTTTCATTTCAAGGTTGCTAACATACTTTAAATATCCGTTGATTTTTCTTTCATATTTGTACAGCTGCTTTGTGACATTGTACCATTGTGAAAAGCGCTCTATTGAACTTGAACTGGAACTTAAACCGTACCAAAACTGTGACCCTAAAACTGTGACAAAATTAAGCAGGGGCAATTTAATCTGAGCAGATGCAAAAGATTCCTGTGCAATACATATATTGTGCACTACAGGAGACACTATAGATCTCTATTCTGGGCCACACACACACACAATAATGCTCACCTTAACATCCTCTTCTTTGGTCCAGGTTCCATTAATGAGCTCAGGATTTATTACATCTGTGAACCGGCATTTACAATTCTGCGCAGTTCTTTCCCGGTAAATAACAATTAAATTTAGAAAGAATTTCCTACACACCTTAAATATTTAAAAAACTCAAAGTTTTATGATGCTACTATCACTCTACAGTGTGCACAAAATTTCTCTTAGTGATTTTGAATGACTAAAACATGGATTATTTATAAAAATGTATTCTATGTATTCAAAATTTCTGAGTTTAAATTTCTGAGTTCTGTATTAAAAATAAATTTACAGTTATTATTTTGGCAGACGCTATTATCTAACAGGGACTTACAGTGAATTCAGAGTATGCATTTTTTATCAGAAACCCAGAACCTTTGCGCTGCTAACACAATGCTCTACCAGTTGAGCTACAGGAACACTTCCATGCACATAAACTAAAAGGAGTAGAGAAAGCTGATATTTTCTTGCAATTAAACAAATAACCAACAAATTAATTTATTATCAAAATTAGTTGCACCCCTAGACAAACACTAAATAAAATTAACAAAAAAACTAATAAAAAATTACTTACAGGCACGAAGCCTGCAATCAGTTCCCAGTCATCCCTTCCAAATCTCCCAACAAGGGATGCAAGCATTTCATCCTTAACATTCCACATACAGCATATCATCACCAAACAAGCCTATGTTCTTGAACCTGCATGTATATATACTGCCCAAAATTAAATTAACTGTAAAATTCACTGTCCACCAAGTTTTTCTTGTCCATCAGTTTCTTCATGATGTGACGGAAAATTAGGTTCATCTTAATTTTTAACATTGATTATGGTTTTAGGGCATCCTTATGCTTACACTCACCTCTTGTGGGGTCCATTTAACCTTTAGCTGCTCGACCTCCTGTTCAGTGTCAGACTCAGGGTTCAGATCAAGCTTTGGTTCCAAGCTCACACAACCTTCCATCTCACTAGAAATGTAAATAAAGAGATGTGAATCCACACAACTGTACATTCAAGCTCACAAGTTCACACAAAGCTGAAAAATCTCAATGAGAGTCATTCATGAGCTGTCACAATATTTTATTTAGACAAATACTTTGGTTTAAGAATAATCAGGCAAAATTTTGAAAGAACAAAAAAAAAAACAAAAAACAGGCAGTTGTGGTCTAATGGGTAAGAAGTTGGTTTTGTAAAATTAAAATAAAAAAGATACTTTACGCCAAGCTGTTCCTTTTCAAGTACATCTATTTCCCCATATCAAATAAAAAAAAACACCAAGAAACAAAACCACTGTAAAAAAGTTTATCAATATGTGAATAAACAAAGAAAAACAAAACAATAAAAAATGCAGTAATGATACTGAATGGAATGTCAAGGATGTATAAACGGGTGTAAGGTGTAGTTCTGCCTTTTTTTGTGGGGTGGTTGTATTTCTGCGTGTAACTGCCGCCGGCAACCAGAAAATATGAGAATCTGTTTCCTCGCCACTCTCAAAACTCTGGTAAAGGCTATTTCCACAGAGACAACCCACAGATATATAATCCACCCGGACAACCACTCCATACAGATATATCATCCATCAAAGGTAACTATTACACACAGATGCATAATCCACACGCTTACACCAACTTCCGAATCAACTAACTGCACACAGTTGCGCTCCTCCAACCCCCCATTTATATTCTTCTGTTTGTGACGTGATTTCCATTTTTGTTGTGTTTTCCTCATTAGAGTTAGGAGGCATTTTTACAGAAAAGAGAGGGAAAAAGGAAAATAATGAGTTCACAGTATGTAGTAGTATAAAGTATGTATGAAGTACCGTATTTGCCACCTTGTCCAAGGTTTATTAGCAGAGGCTGGACTTTTGGCTACATTTGCCGCATGATCAGCAAGACACAGGCTCCGCCTTTTCTCTCACACTCTCTGTCAAACCAAAGTAGCGCACACAGCCAGATGGATTCTAAGGTAGAACAGCTTCCTCTTTCTTCTGCATTTGAGGAACTGCTTGAGGTGGTTTCTTGCGCTGTTGAGAAGCTGAGCCTTGACTAGCCACACAAATGACATCATAACAAAAGATCTAGGTGGGATGATAGGTTTTCAACATCCAGATCCGATTCAGGAGCTCTCAAAGGCCATCTTGCCCTCTGTGCCACTAAGCAGACAACCTGTTCCATCAAATGCTTAATGGCTGCTTTGGTGGCTATAGAGAGGAATTTGTGGCTCAACCTACAATACACCCATGGTAGAGATAAGGTCTTATTTAACATTGAGATCGACACTCTTCCAGACAGCTGCAGCATTAGATGGTTCTTGCTTCTTCTAAAACATCTGGCTACAGACAACAACTGAAAGCCAGCATAGCAACCCACACCCCCCTAATGAGACATAAGGGGACTGGGCACACACAGGCCTTGTAACGTAAGAGGAAAAATCTGAGGACCGCTATCTTCTCAGAGGCTGCGAAAAACACCTGGTGGCAGCAGCATACTGGCAGCCAGTCTAACAATGGGGTGAGCGCGTGCTGCCGATGACACACAAACAGCCAATCAGATCTAAACAGGCAGGTTGCGTCGCAGGTTGCGATAACACCAAGGTCAAATCCCACGGCGGAACTGAAGGCAGGCGTGGTGGGTTCAATCTCCTCGCCCCCTTTAAGAATTTGACGATCAAATCGTTCTTACCCAAAGGTAGACCCACATCAGAGAGGCGAAAGGCGGCAATAGCGGCCACATAAACCTTTAATGTAGAGGGGGCAGAACCAGCGTCCAATCTGCATTGGAGGAAGTTCAAAACGTCTGAAACCGGGCAGCGCTCCGGTACCACGTCATGCTCCAAGCACCACTTGACAAAAACATCCCACTTAAGAGAATATAAGCGCCTAGTGGAGGGCCCACGGGCCTCCGTAAGCGTGTCAAGCACTCTCTGTGACATCGTATTCATATTCATGAATGCCCCGCTAGCGGCCACGTGTGCAGCTCCACAGCTCCGGGCTGGGGTGCCAGACTGCTCCGCTCGCCTGAGTTAGCAAGTCCTGTCTAAGAACACCGCTTCCATCTCTAGCCGGTTTATGTGCCAGCCGCTCTGAGACTGGGACCATAGACCTGACGCCGGCATGCCGCTGCACAGCGCGCCCCATCCCGTGGGCGATGCATCTGTCGTGATCGCCACACACCCGGTCACCATGCCCAGAGGGACACCCTGGCTGAATAGCGCTGGATCGCGCCACGGCTTCAGCGTTGTCATACAAGAGCGCATAATAATGAAGCGGAAACGTGGCGAAACGCGCCCGTTCTTTGGCATGCAGGCTTTTACCCACAGTTGAAGGGGACGCATATGGAGCAGACCCAGATGGCATACCGTTGAGGCTGCCGCCATGAGCCCCAGGAGTCTCTGAAACGTCTTGAGCACGATCGATCAACTGGGCTTGAACGGATGCAGTGCAGTAGTTATGCTCTCGATGCGCTCCGTAGAGAGGCGTGCTCTCATGGAGACTGAGTCGAGGCAAACCCACAGATATGTCACTAATTGACTCGGGGCGAGTGCGCTCTTCTGCATGTTCACTTGCAGACCCAGAGAGCTCAGATGACTTAGCAATTCGCTCACATATTCCACAAGCATGTCCTTCAAACAGGCGAGGATCAGCCAATCGTCCAAATAGTTTAATACTCACATGCCTCTCGCCCTGAGGGGGGGAAGAGCGCCGCATTTACACACTTCGTAAAAGTGCGCGGGGCCAGCGATAGCCTGAACGGCAGCACCGTATATTGGTACGCAACACCGCTGAACTGAAATCTCAGAAAGCGTCTGTGATGCAGGGCTATCTGAATATGAAAGTATGCGTCCTTCAGATCTATCGACGCAAACCAGTCGCCRGGGCGTACTTGCGCCAGGATCTGCTTGAGCGTGGTCATCTTGAACGCGCGCTTCACCAGTGCTCGGTTTATGGGTCTCAGATCTAATATCGGTCGGAGACCGCCATCCTTTTTCGGTACGATGAAATACCGGCTGTAAAAACCGCTGCTTATTTCATGCAGGGGAACTCGCTCTATCACGTCTTTGGCGAGCAGACTCGCTACTTCTTGCATTAAGAAGCGGGGTGGTCTGCGGTCTGCGGTCTGCGGGGTGGCCACGGAAGCGGGGTGGTCTGCGTTGAAACTGAAGCGAATACCCGTGCTCTATCGTTCTAAGGAGCCACGGTGATATTTCGGGCAGCGCTTCCCACGCACTCAGAAACTCTCGCAGAGGGCGTTTCTGAGCAGCTCGTTGCGCGTGAGACAGCACGCCATCTGATAACGGCCCTGTGAGCCCGTCTGATGTCACGCAGGCAAGAGAAACCAGCACGTGAATGGGTAGAGACCATGCGCTGCTTAGCTGCAGGGCTTTATATGATATTTTTATCATGGGAGGAGGAAAGTGCTCTTTTCGAAAATGTAAAAGGTTTATGATATCTGCATTGTACGACATGGGACATGCAGACATTAAACACATTTTCTTGTGCTGCGGCTCATAGCGGCTCCTCCCCCTGTCGAGCCCGTCAGGAGTGGTGCTTCGCCCCTGGCGCTGGTCTCTCCGGACGGCAAGGACTCCGTCGGAGACTGCGTTTCTGCGTAACGGTCGCCGGAGTGGCCACTTCCCCCTCGAGTGATTGCAGGCTCTGTGCCTGGAACACTTGAAGGACAGCCATAGCGTGGAGTGCAGAGGCCGCTTCCCCCACCGACACATACGCTTTATCAGCGAGATGAACCGTGGTCCTGCCGTGCTTTGACGGCAGACTAGGCCCAGACCCGAAGGAGGCGGAGGAGGGGCAGAGATGCGCCGCGATCGATCCCTCGACGGGGGGCGTCCTCACGTAGCCCCAGGCCTCTGCGCCGTCTACATGGCCGAAGATGCCCTGTCCTGAAGAGAGGGCGGCTGGTCCAACGCCAGTGATGTTGCGGGCGGCATCCCGGCGAGCTCGCAGAGCACGCACCGACATGTTGGCGCAGTGCTCGCAAGGGGAGCCCGCCAGAGCCGCCTTGGCGTGAGCGAGGCCCAGACACGCCACGCAGAACTCGTGGGAGTCCGGTGGTGTCATGGGTCCCGCGCAGATCTTGCAGATCCTGAACTGGTCCATCTTCAGAAGTTCTTTAGTGAAGGAAAAGGTTCTGAGGTAATGTCACTGTGCAGCGCATTATATACTGCCTACGGTCCCAGTCAGTATTTGCATGCGATTTGCATTCTAAAGTGACATTGGCCAGTTATGCAACTGGCGTTATTCAATAAGAGTTCAGGTAAGAGTTCAGCTACTGACGCAATGTGAGTGAACGTCCTCGAAAGGGAACTGCGCTGTAACTGTTGTTCGCCGAGCCCGCGCGCACAAAACAATGTTCCTGTGCGTCACATCTGCGCTCCGTATTGGGCAGCTTCAGAAACACATTTCGCTTAATGTGTTAAAGCTCATTTTCTGTTATATGAGTAAAGTAAACAACATACACACGTTTCTAATTTTGGTAGCCACATTTTTTTTTACTATTATTATTTTTGATTTATAGTGTATTCTTTCTACTTTTTTGTAATCTCTGTATATACAAAAAAAAAACATCAAACCAACTGTTATAGAGACCTCTGGACCCCAGCTCATTGTGTGAGCATAGTCACAACTGGGTGACGGCGCGTGCACATCGCGAGGCTCAGTGTCTCTCCAGTACTGCAAAATTTGTAGTATTGCAGTATTTTTCCTGCTCATTTCGGGTCGTGCGGAACAGTTGTGCCTTTACAGCGTACACCCGACAGGAGCTCTTGGATATTAGATCGCATATTTCTTACAGTTTTATCAACAATCTTTGTCTCGTCCCTGAGATCGCCAGAACACCCGAAGCAGCTCACTCTCCTCTACTCGGTCAGGCGGGAAGTGCGCTGAGGCGGTGGCGCAATCGTAAACAAAGATGGGGGAAGCGCGGAGGGCTAAGGACTAAGCTAACGCTAACACCACATCGGCTCACTTTACCCACCATTTTTCTCACCAATGTAGGTCACTGGTGAACAGAATGGACGACATTCAACTCCGCATCAGCCTCAACAAAAGCCTTTTAAACTGTAATGTCATGATATTCACAGAAACAGCGGCATACCGGACAGTGCTATTGAGCTATTGAGCTCCTCTGTCATCACTCCTAACACCACAGGGCTGTGTGCTGAGCCCCTTCCTCTACTCCCTCCTCTACTTCCTCTTCATCCTCGACTGTAGAGCTTTGAATGGATCGAATACCATCATCAAGTTTACAGATGACACTACAGTGATTGGCCTCATCAGCAACAACAATGAAACTGCTTACAGGGAGGAGGTCCAGCACCTAGCCAGTTGGTGCTCAAACAATAACCTGCTCCTTAACACTACCAAGACCAAGGAGCTCATTGTGGACTTTGGGAAGGAGAGAGGAGGCACACATGATCCCATCCACATCAACGGGACGGCTGTTGAGCGTGTCTCCTGCTTTAAGTTCTTGGGGACCCACATCTCATAAGCACCAACAAAAATCCTGGATGTAGTGACAACCTAAATAACCTATAAGTGTTTTTAACTGTTTCGTTAACATTCAAACAAACATAAACATGTTAGCTCTACATCAGTTCCACATTTTTGTATGAATTTCCTAACAGGATTAAACCTGTGGATCAGTTTAAACATAGTTCTTCACTTTATTTGTGAGAAAGAATTTTTGCTGTAGTGACTAAATGTTTTTCCAATTAATATTAACAAATAAATTGTTCCCAAAAAGATTACATGTATGTATTACTGTATGCCCACTCATGGAATGACAATAAAGCTCAACCTTAACCTTAACATGAGGCACAGAAATTAAATTCTCAAGAAACAATGACCTTATTTTATAGTTTTTGCTTCTTGATGTGGAAAACAAATTTGACCAACAGGAGTGTACTAGGGATTAAAGAGAGATGCAGCTGAAAGTATAAAAAGTGAAAGTGACATATTTTTGAAATGTGACCTCTGCATGTAACCCATCCTTTGTGAGAAGTGAACACACACACCTGGAACAGTGGGCAGTTATACATGCAGCACCCAGGGAGCAATCTAGGGTTAGGTGCCTTGCTGAAAGGCACTTCAGTTGCTACCTGCCAGCGCTGCAATCAAACCAGCAACCTACTGATTACAAGCCAGACTCCTTAACCAGTAGACCACAACTGCTCCTCTTTGGGGATTGAATGTCTGTCTTGAAGGATAGATTAAATGCAGAGGTCACTTTTTGGTTATGGGTAACTGTAACTGACAGATGCATGTCACTTTTACTTTCACACTAACCAAGACAGCTATTAGTACAAAGGAGATGCCTCAGATTCCCCCTGTGTTGAAGTGCAAGCAGTTGGACAATTATAACACACAACCACACCATTTCATTTCAAATCTAACAATCAAAACTGAGGGTAGTTATTTATGCTTGCAACGCGATGTCAGTGCTACTATATAAATGTCTGCACACACATAGCACAATTCACTCTAGTTCACTTGCCAATCTCTCACTATCTGTTGCCATCTCTTTATTATTACAAAAGAGACTAACCCCACAAACAGTCTTTTTCGGTGCTTACATTTCGGCACGGGACTTTGGCACAATGCTATACTGCGAGAACTATAATGGGAGAAATTCACACACAAGAGTATTTGCTTAATATCAGATCAAATTATGAAATACATCAGACGCGAACAAAGAAATGACCAGTTTAAACAGTCTGTATTTATTTTAGAATGTCATGCTGATCTTATTCTCACAAGACATGCTCTAATATGTGTGACATGCTCTAATATTAATGAGCTACTTGTGAAGATAGTATTGGCTTCCAAATTACATTATATTAATCCCAAAATTCAAACATTAAATGCATTGATAGGCTGATAGGTGGCTCTGCACTCGTGGATGATTTAGGGCTGGGCAATGGGTAAGGAGTGGGGCTGTCATCCATCTTGGCACCCACAACGGTTATAGATGAGCCGCAGGATGCCAGCCCCCGCTCAACAAATGCCAAAAGGCTCTCTCGAGGACCTCTCCAGACAGCTGTGCTTTTGTTCAGTTTGTTGTGATAAAACCACAACGAATGGTCCTGGAAGTGAATTCAGATAGGGCTAGAAATTCCTAAATTCCTTGATTTACTTTTTTATCGATTATTTTGTAACATGTCATGCTCTAAAACAAACAGGCAAAGAAAATCCAAAACATAAAAAATAAAAATACCAAACATGACAGGCAAGAAAAAGCAGGCAGGTGAACACAACATTACACTACAATAACCAACAGACTAATATCTTAAATAGACTAATTAACTAGATTAGATTAGATTAGATTTAACTTTATTGTCATTACACATGTACAAGTACAGGGCAACGAAATGCAGTTTAGGTCTAACCAGAAGTGCAATAAGCAGTAAAGTGCAGGATATAGGTTATGCTATTTACAGGTTATTTACAGATTATATGAACAGAACTTTACGGAAAATGTAGTGCAACAAAGTGCAAACAGTGAATACAATGCATTGTGCAATAGACAGTACATAGTACTGGTGAGCAAATTGTGCAGTAAACACATAGGAGGATTGTAATAACAAAAATCAGGACATGTGGACAGTTCAGTAGTGCAATTATGGTCTTCGGACAGCTGGTTCTGGTCCATAGATTGCTGAAGCACCTGCCGGAAGGCAGGGAATAGAGCAGTCTGTGTGCAGAAGTGCATAGATGGTCCTGTAAAATAAAAACAGATTAACATTAATTATTATTATTAATTATGCTATTGATGTAGTTAATGGAGTATGTGTATATAAGAGTGTAGTGGACTCACTAAGTTGCAGAGTTCAGCAACGAGACAGATGTCTTATGTTCTTATGATGCGCTGAGCATTTTTTATCACCCGCTGCGGTGCCTTGTGCTCCGCAACAGAGCAGGTCCCATACCAGACTGTTATAAGTTGGTTAGAAGGCTCTCTGTTGTGGAGCGATAGAAGTTCACCAGAATGGCAGAGGACATCTGGTTCTTCTTTAGTGTCCTTAGGAAGAACAGACACTGGTGAGCCTTCTTAACAAGGCTGGATGTATTAGTGGCCCAGGACAGGACAGATGATGGTATTAGATCCATTCAAAGCTTTGCAGTCGAGGATGAAGAGGGAGTAGAGGAAGGGGCTCAGCACACAGCCCTGTGGTACCCCGGTGTTAGGAGTGATGACAGAGGAGCAGATGTGGTCTGCCCTAACTTGCAGGGGTCTGTTTGTTAGAAAGTCCAAAATCCAGTTGCAAAGAGATATGTTGATGCCCAGGTCCTCAAGTTTAGTGATTAGCCTGGATGGAATGACAGTATTGAATGCCGAACTGAAGTCCACAAACAGCATTTATGCATAGGTGTTACTATTGTCAAGGTGTGTGAGTACAGAGTGCAGTGCTATGGAGACTGCGTCATTTGTATTCCTGTTTTTGCGGTAAGTAGGGCTGTCACGATTATGACATTTGGGTGACGATTAATTGTGAAAGAAATAATCGTGATTATGACGATTAATTGCCTGTTTTGGGGCTTTAGCAATTATTTCTTTATTTTAGGGCTGTGACGATAATTGTTTGCAGTATACATTTAACACTGTTGCAAATTAAAATTGCACTGTTGGAATTAAAACCATCTCCGCTGTTTAATTGCGAACATATCATACGTATTTATTGTAATGCGTGCAGCGCACGTTAGAAGGTGCAATAAAGTGTGCAATAATTGCGGTTGGATTCAATAACCGCGGTTATGTCAAACTATCGCGATTATATGGTTATTTATTAATCGTGACAGCCCTAGCGGTAAGCAAACTGATATGGGTCCAGTGTGGTTGGGAGAGAGTCCTTAAGTTAAGTAAGTGCCACAGGGCGGTAGTCATTCAGGCATGTTGAGCTGGAGTGTTTCAGCACTGGTACTATGGAGGTGGTTTTGAAGCATGCTGGTACAGTTGCTTGAGCTAGAGACATGTTAAAGATGTCTGTAAAAACCCCAGCGAGCTGCTCTGCACATGCTCCGAGTACACGTCCAGGGATGCTGTCTGATCCGGCAGCCTTGCACGCATTGATCCGACTCAGTGCAGAGTAAACATCCATAGAGGTGAATGTAATGGGCGGATGGTTAATTGCAGATGTGAGCCTGGTGGCAGCTTCTTTGTCTCTCTCAAAGCGAGCATAAAATTAATTAAGCTTGTTCAGGAAGAAGACATTTGTGGCTGTGGGGGTGGAGTTAGTGGTTTTATATTAATAGTCATTGATAGCCGGAATGCCCTGCCACATGCGTTGAGGGTCAGAGTTGGAAAAGTGACCCTCTAATTTTAGCTTGTAGCATTTCTTGGCATTTTTGATGCCCCTCTTCAGATTTGACCTGGAAGTGCTGTAGGCCTGTGCGCCACCTGATCTGAAGACAGAGTTGCGTGCTTTCAGCAGGAGGCACACCTCCTTGTTCATCCATGGCTTCTGGTTTGGGTACGTGATTTGTTTCTGAGGTTGTAACACTATTAATGGTGGTGTTGATATAATCCAGAACAGAGGAGGTGTAGCTGTCTATGTCCGTGTGAGTGCCACATGTTGCCTGAGAAACAAACACTCCAGTCTGTGTTTTGAAACCTGTCCTGGAGTGCGAAGTCTGACCCCTCTGGCCACACTTTGATGGCACACATGGTTGATGAGGGGTGAATACTTGAGGGTGAGGAACAAAGACAGGTGATCTAATTGTCCCAGGTGGTGGAGGGGGGTCGCTTTGTAGGCTTCAGCCTGTTTGTGTAGACATGGTCCAAAGTTTTGGTTCCTCTGGTGTGACAGGAAATATTCTGATGAAATTTGGGAAGCACTGTCTTTAGGTTTGAGTGATTAAAATCTCCCGCAACAATAAACGCTACCTCTGGGTGCGCAGTCTGTTGTTTACTGATGGCTGCATGAAGTTTATTCATAGCAAGCTTGGCATCAGCATCAGGAGGAATGTAGGCAGCAGTTATAATAGTGGAGGTGAACTCCCGTGGCAGATAAAATGGTCTACACTTCACAATGAGAAACTCAATGTTAGCTGAGCAGTGTTTTCCGACAGTAACAGAGTTTGTGCACCAAGCAATGTTAACATAAATGCACAGTCCTCCGCCTCTGGTCTTACCAGACTCAACCGCCGTCCTGTCTGCCCAGAATGTGTGAAGTCCAGCTAGCTCAATAGCACTGTCCGGTATGCCACTGTTTAGCCATGTTTCCGTGAAGATCATGACGTTACAGTTCAAAAGTCTTTTGCTGAGGTTGATGCGGAGTCAAATTTAATCCATTTTGTTTACCATTGAATGATCAGAGTACTGTGTTACAGACAAATTCTGTTTTTCTGAATGATGCAGTCAAACACAGCAGGAGCGAATGATCTGGGTAATAGTTACGTCAACTTGAACCCAGCTTTCTCCTGTAGCTTAACTTTAAGCATTTTTATATTAGTTTGTTTTGTTTTCATCTTACAGACAGTTTCTGAGGATACCAAAAACTGACCTCATCCACAAAAACAGCAATGACAATCCAGAAACAATAGCAAACAATCAAAAAACAGGAAACAATCAGGGGCATACACAAAACCCTGTAATCCCTCAGAGACGTCACTCCAAGCAAAACAAAACTTCACAGAGAACAGAACCAGTGTGTCATGCTCCCCCTGTGAACTTTGTTTTTGTCCTGTTCTTTTGGTTTCTTCCCTTGTTTCTTGCTCCCCCTGTGAACTTTATGGTTTTGTCCTGTTCTTTTGGTTTCTCCCATCATTTCTTGTTTTCGTTAATCTCCCTCACCTGTGTTTATTTATCGTGTTCACCTGTTCTGTTGATTTGTTTCCCCATTTAAGTTGTTCATGTTTCTGTTTTCATGGTTGGTTCTCGTCTTATCGTCTTAATGTCGTCTGATGTAGTGTTATTCCTACGCTCTTGATTTCGACGGTTTAAATAAACCGTTTCTGGTTCTGGATTCTCTGTTTCTCCGCATTCTTTGTTTTAGTCACCCTGCAACCCATGACACAGTGGTTTATATATACTGAATAATTCAAATAATTAGTCCCAAAAATTTGACCCTATTGGAACTGTAGTCTGGAACATAATTTTGGTATTCGGGAGACGGTTCCTTCTGGTGCTTCGGAGGAGGATGCGCGGGCGCCATCAGGACCAAATGAAATTGATATGGTTTATATGCTTGTCTGTGTGCAAATGAGAACGCTGGTGGAAAACCTTACTCCGTATCGGAGCGTTCTTTGATCAAAGTGCGTGACTAACCAACTCCTACGCGTGCTGTCGCGTTTCGAGTTTCTCCCTCACGCTACACGGGGACCATTTACATCGAACATTTCTTGTCTTGCATCCGTGACACTAGGAAAGTTATTTTTATTAACTATAATTAAAAATATCCAAGTATATTTGTAGCTGCAATAAAAGAAGTGAAATGTCTGTTTTAATATTTGTACCAAGAGTATTCCACATAATGCATAACAATAGTTACTATAAAGTTTACAATACAATAACATTTAAATGAATATACTATGCATAGATTTAAAATAAATGCAATATATGTGTATTTTTGACAATAGCAAAATACTATTGGATTACGTTTTTAGTATTACAAGTTTATGCACATATGTTATTTTTTCTTTTATTGTATTTCTAGATTTTTTTCCTATTTGTTCTGTATGCACATTGTAAAAAAGCAGCTTCAATACATGAAATTTTGTTGAACATGAAAATTATGCAAAAAATATTTTTGTATGATAAAAACAAAAAAATACCATTTCATTACAGTTTTCATACAATCACATTCCAGGTTGTTTTGGCAATTAAACAGTAATACAGACGTTTTCAATAGCAGTATTTCTTTTTAACAGATTTTGAAACTAGCTACCTGTCCAGTGGTGCAATCAAGATATAACTTTTGCAATGTCCTTTAATGTTTCAAACTGAAGAATTTACTTTGTTGCATTTGATAATAGAAATTAGCAAAATTAGCACAGCATCTCTAAACTCATATGTAACAATTACATTTCAATCTTAATGGTATTTAACATACTATAAAACAACACAATAAAAACATTCACATTCTTTTCAGTCAGTCTGTGCTTGATGCCACTTCACAAGCCTTGATTGGTTGACTCATAGAAATCCATCTTCTCCAGAAATGTAGGAGAAGCCGTTGAAAGCATTGGAGCTGCTATTGGCCAGGCCGGGAGTAGGGTCAGGGGTGCGGCCCACAGAGTTTGGCACCATCTCTCTGGTGAATTCTGGGTCAATATGCTGAAGATCAGAAGGACCTCTCTGAGGAAACATTACAACATAACAACTTTATTACAAAACTGGTCATTATAGTAACAGTGTCAAAACAGAATTTGAAATATTAAAAAAAAATAGTAAAGAAGTTACTTATGTTATTAGCTTCTACCATAAAAGATAACTGCTCTTGATTTTGAAAAAGGAACCTACCACATTGGGGTTATATGGAGGAGTGATTCGCTTGTGATAAAGGTCGTCCCAGTTTATGGGGGCAAAGAACACATGATTTTTAATCTCCAGCTGCAAAGTTAAAACAGTTGACAAATTAGCAATGACTATTGGCCTGATAAACATTTTAACTCTGAAGAAGAGTTGGTCAGGGAGAATCTCTTCTCATAACACTATCCATGCCCATAATTTATATAAAAATTAAATACTGACACTCACAAACAGGAATTTTCACCAAATTTTCACTCACAAAATCAGCAATAGCTCCTATTCGTCGACGCTGATCTTTCTGCAAGAGTCCATACAGAAGGTGACACACAGCCTCAGACTTTCCTGGTGGCAGGTGGAGAGGTTTATGCAAAATGCCCTCATACATCTCTGACACATCTCGACTGTAGAATGGAGGCTATTACATTCAGCCAAAAACAAAAATGTTTTAAATATACCATCAAAATGTAATTCATACATGAATTAATTATTAAACTTACTAAGCTGTACAGCATCTCGTAGAGCACAGCTCCAAGACACCACCAATCCACTGTTCTGTCATAGGGCTCTTTTCGCAGGACCTCAGGTGCTAGATACTGAAAGAATATAAAATCCCTGTAGGTCATCTTGGATGATGGAGTCAAAACTTTTTTTGTCTCATACCTCAGGAGTTCCACAGAAGGTTGTAGTAGTTTCTTCTGGTTGCACACCTTCCTTACACAAGCCAAAATCTGTTAACACCACATGACCCTGCATTAGAAACAAAAATGTCATGTTAAAAACAATAGAGAAGGCATTACGCAATTTTATTGTTTAACTGTCAAAGTAATGTTTTACCTGGAAATCTAATAGGATATTTTCTGGCTTGAGATCTCTGAATAAGAACATTGGAAAATATTTGAAAATAAGTTTAGGTCATCGGTAAGTGTAATCAGAATCAGGTTTATTGGCCAAGTATACTTACAAACACAAGGAATTTGGCTAGGTATATGTAACATTCTACATACAACATATTCAGTTTTTACAACAGAAAAGCTTCCAGTTATTGACCTGTAAACTATATTGAGAGAGTGGAGGTAGCCAATGGCACTGGCCACTTCAGCTGAGTAGAACCGAGCTCGTGGCTCTGAGAAACATCGCTCTCTTTGCAGATGGTAAAACAGCTGGAGAGACAATAGACAACCATTTAGTCCAGATACTATTCATGACTGGATAAACTGCTTGTTAATGGCAAGGTAGGCAATTTTATTTTTCAGAAACATTTTAATGCAGGCTGAAAATCTCTTCACATTCTGACAGCAATCAAGGTAAATGGTCTAAATATAAGGTGCAGGGGCATAAATGTTTGTCCAATCATTACAGGATGTCCTACTCTCCTGTCAAACTATGTATTAACATAACTCCAGGCACCCTGCTCATGCAGACAATCCTGCATCATCTGAGTGTTTGTGTTTTTTTGAGGAGGCATAGCTTTGCAGAGCACTCTGAAAGGGCGATGCTCATGCTTTCAAACTTGCTATTACTACACTAAGGCTGCCTTTAGGCTTACATTATTACACTACACATTTGTATTACAATACACATTTAGGCAAAACTAGATCATATAATAATCATTAAAATCACTATAATAATTTGAATATAACACATTATGTTGACTCTAGCACCAGCTAGGGTCTTTGGAAGGTTTTTTTTAACTGTTAAATAATAACTAAAAATTAACTAAAAATAATATACACAGAGGGAAAAAGATCTCTGATGCTTCCTAATGACTGACTGTTCTGTTCGAAAGTCAGAATGTGTCTTAGATATGTCTCATACCTCTCCGCCATTTACATAATCCAGGACAAAATAGAGTTTCTCAGCAGTCTGAAAGGAGTAGTGTAGCCCAACAAGAAATGGATGTTTCAGGCTTTTGAGTAACACATTTCTCTCTGCCATGATGTTCTTTTGCTGTTGGAAAAAGCAATGGCAGAAAAAGCAAGACAAATATCAATGCACACAGGTAAAAGAAAGTGATTGATGCTCTGAGACACTAATAAACATACCCAATTAATTTCAGTCTAAATCTCAGTCAAAAACATGTCAAAGCTGTCTAAATCATTTGTATATAAATACTATTTTAAAATTACAATTTGTGAAAATACTAAATATGACCATATTTGAAAAAGTGAAAGTGACCTGTTTTTGTCAGTTACGGTTGCCCATAACCAAAATGTGACCTCTGCATTTAACCCATCCTTCATGGGGAGCAAATACACACTGCAAGTAACAAACACACACACACACACCTGGAGCAGTGGGCAGCTATACCTGCAGGGTTAGGTGCCTTGCTCAAGGGCACTTCAGTTGCTACCTGCCAGTGCTGGAATCAAACCAGCAACCTACTGATTACAAGCCAGACTCCTTAACCAGTAGACCATAATCTACCAAGATCTACTCTGGATTAATAAATCAGATTGATGTGGTCTATGTTATCCAAATCCACAGACAATTCTGTCTCACTTTACCATTGCCATTACAAAATGGCATATATCAAAGTGTTGCATGCAGCAAAACAAATTACAATTTACTACAATTTACTAACTAGATTTTCTAAAAAAAATGTGAGTGTTGATTGCCGTGGCAAAACAAAAATATAAAAACAAATGATCACTCACATGTTGCTAACATGATTACACATGATGCCAACATGATGATAGCATGATTTAGCATGATATATATATATAAACTATAACATGGCTTTTTTTTATCATGTTATAAAGTTGTTAGGTTTATTTAAATGCTTGGTCGAGTGTGGTCAGAAGGTTGCCAGGGCAATACCTGAAGCCGAACCCTGGCAGCACGAGTCAAATAAGCCCACCCACATGTCTCTACGATGTTCTAATGCTGAGCTATGGCTTACTTATTTTATTACATGTTTGCTAGGGTATGCTAGGTTGTGGCTAGACAGTTAACCGGGTAAAACAAATAGACAGATGTATGCATGAATCAAAAGAGCCAGCTCCCATGTCCTTATGACGTTCTGGTGCTAAGATATAGCTAATTCATGTTGGTCTATGTAATTTTTCGCTCGCTTTTTCAAATGACCTAAAAGCATTTCACACCCGATTACTTATAATAGCACATAGCATACTTCTTAATCACCTGGTCGATTTGACCCCTTATTCATTGCTCCATGACAAACTGTATGTGACAAGTTACATACCAAAGTTTTATAATTCAAAGCAAAGTAATGCTTTACCACTAATAATAAATTTTATAACAGTATGTTGGCTTTACTGAAATAAAATAATGAGAACGTTTTTATCCTTTCTTAGTTTGTGTATATAAGTTTCAGTGATTCCTGTGTCTCTGACTCTTAGTTCTGTCTCAGTTTTTTTTTCAGTTTTGTCTCCTGTGGCCCTGAGCGTTAGAGTTATTAGGGCCCAGCACTATAGCGCTAGAACATGTATCAGTCATGGTCATGTATCAGTCATGTATCAGGCCCAAACAACTTTCACACTGACACCCATTAACTCTTAACTCTAAGTCAGCCATTATGAACTTTCTGTAAAGTGCGTGCCGTGAACTTTTACATACTCTGAATTTCATGTGATTGTTATGAAACTTGGTGAGCATTTTGAATACAAATACATTAACACTTAAAAACTGAGAAGGGATTTCTGATCTTTTGAGCAGTGTTTTAGCAGTGTTGGGCTATAGCAAGGCTATAAAATTATGGCAAAAAATGAAAACAAAAAGTCTCTAATATCTAGAGCATGTATAGAGTGATTTACATCAAATTTGGCAGATATATTTGGTGTGGTGAGATGATAACATGGATATGACTAGAGTGAGTCACGGTCATAGCGCCACCAACAGGCCCTGTATCACCCCCTTTTGACTAAACTGAGATGGTCAGTTCTTCCTATGATTACCCAACTTGGTACATGTGTTGTTCTCAAGCCGGACAACTTTCCAAATTACACTCATTAGCTCCACCCAACAGGAAGTCTGCCATTTTGGATTGTACGTGGATTGGCATACAGGTACTTGGTGCTTACAAGTAACATTGCTGCTTACAGCTATATTTAAATCTAAAATGGCACTTGAATCTTTGTCCTGTGTTTTATTTCCAGTGCTCACCAGTTTTGAGATTAAATTTGCAATAAATATAGATATACTGAGGAACAAAAAGTTTTGTGACCAGCAAGCAAGAAATTATATCATCAGAGTTCAAGGAACAAAGTTAAAGTAAGATTAGATTAGGCTTATATTACCACATATAAGTGCAACTGAGGACAAATACATACTAACCTCTTTTTTCTTCAAAATAACTTTTTTTTGCAAAACTTTCACAGCATAGAATTTTCCATCTGCTTTAAGTTTTGCCAAGAGTACCTGCAATTGCAAAATCATTTTAGCATATTAACAGCATTTAATTTTCTTTAGGTCAATTTATATGTTACTTAATATGTTACAGAAAAGTTTTTGTCAAGGTAACCTTAGTATACTACCTTTTAAAGTTAACCGTTAATCATTTGTGAAGACATAAAGTACATTTACTGATACTGATAGTGACATCAGATACTGTAGGGCTCACCTTCCCAAATGTTCCTTTACCAATGACTGCCAGGAAGTCAAAGTCAGTGGGTTTGGCACTGAAAACACACATGGCAAAAACAATAACTCAGACTAGAACAAATTACAACATAATACAATTGTACATACATTCGTATTTTTATCATTATATGTTAATTCACACAGATCTGAAAGATTTAAAAGGTGTTTAGTCCATAAGTTTTTATGACAAATACAACAAAGATATCTTACTGAGGATTGCCAGACACACCCAGATTGACATTGGCTGAAGAAGATAAAGGCTGAGGGAACAATTACATGTAACAGATAAATAAATAAAACAAAAACTAAGCAATGTACAACCTGAGACCAAAACTCTGAATAATATAGACATACCAGTGTAATAAAAAAGCTTACTTCATTATAATGCGCCATCCTCTGTAGTGTTTTTATTCACAGCAGTTCCTTTCCTGAAAGTCAGAGCATTACTATTTGAAGAGTCCACTAGCTCTAAGCTCTTATGCTGGTCTAAACGTTAATGCAACACAGAAAACTGGATCTTCAGGTTTATGAAACAGAGGCATGAAGGACATTTGATAACTAAGCTTGAACAGGTTTACACAGTCAATACAGCTTTGCTATTGTCTTGTAAATAGACTATAAATAGGCACAATGTTCTAAAAGGTTACCTCTAAATTTTGTGTATAGTATTAACTAAATATTTTCACATTAACAAATATTTATTAAACAACAACAACAAACAATATTATTTTAATCAGTTTTTATGTAAGATGTATCAAGTTGTTTAAATATGTATATTTGTTCAGTAGTAGTTTAGCTCCACAATTTTCTAACACATATTCAACATAATTTTAAATTAAACTAGTTAAACTAGTTAAACATGATATTTCTTACTTAATAAGAGCCCAGATCATTTCATAACAAAAATCAACAAAAGAAATATAAGTCTCAAAAACAATAGTTCACCCCTAGGTTTACTATAAACAACAATGTCATAATGAACAACAACAATATTTATTATGAAGGCAATACTTGCAGAATATACAGACAGCTATTAGCACACAAATTTCACCAACAAAAAATGTTTACATTCTGTAAATGTTGATGCCATATCATTCAGACATATATTTAGACATATTTTTTAAAGAGCAAAATATTAAGCATCTTATTCTTTAAAAACAGAAGTAATTTACCTGTCTGCATGAAATAGTTTTGCTAATAATGTGTTGTTGAAGTGCGTCATTTTGGCCCAGGCTTCGAAAACATCTTCATAAAGCAGATCCTGCTTGTTTGGCCAGAGGCCGAGTGAATGATCAACCAATGTGTGACCACAAGATATGAGAGCAAGCATGTGTGGGCCAGCAAGACAAAAATATTTGTGTGTGTAAAAGTGAGAGAGAGAATGAGAGTTTGATAGTGTTGAAAATGTATATTGGAAAATACCAGAACAAGCTATATATATTTTAATTTATGTAGAAAATAACAATGTTGTTGCCGATACAAACCTGACTACCACAGCCTCATGGTGTTGCTACTTAATTGCTACTACTAGTGTTTTGAATCATGGCCAGTACAGTGTTATACAATGTATTATGACTTATACAACCAGCAATGGTACACAAAGGCAGGTATCACAAGAATGGCCATGGTAGGAGGACTGGAGGAGCAGGAGAGCACTGTGCAGTGCAAACACACAAAATGGCAACCATGTTATTAATAGGTTCTGGAGTGGTGACCATGTTGTGGAGAGTGGGAGTGGAGTGGGAGTCACTGAAAATACTGGACCAATAAACCACAGGTTTTATGAGGTTTATTGGTGAACCTCATTTATGAACTACAGGGCATTCTGGTAATCCTTGTCGGCCAGGTTTAAGAAATATTTAGGGGAATATTCATGTTCCTCTACCACCCCAACAGTATAGGATGAACCATGCACTAGCAGGCCTTAGTCCAAAAGGTCAACAAATGACCCCAGAGGATCATTACAGGTCAGTCTTTCTTGTAGTTGTTTGTTAACCAAAAAAAGTGTCAGTGTCCTGATATGAAAATGCAAACTATATAGGTAAAATTGCTTGTTTTAAGTAATTACAATTAATGATTATGTTTTAAGTGATCATATAGCACCATAATGTCAGGAGTACTTCAAAACATTACTGAGGCACATTATTATCTATGGTCCCTGGTCATTTGTAATATCACCCTCTGCTTCTTCATGAACTATTTCCTGTTTGTTCCTATTTAAACCAGGCACATGCTCACACACATTGCGAAGTTTGCGTTTATATCAGCCTTGTATTTACCATGTGTATGATTAGTGCCTGTTAATTCTGTTTACTGATTTCTGGACTATCCCTTCTGTTTTGTCTGCCTGGTTGGAATGCTTTTTTAGATATTGACCTTTGCCTGTGTACAAATTGGATTTGTCATTAAACCTCGCGATTGGTCAGTGGGAGCAGTGCTAAATCTCATCACTCAAGCAGTTTTTGAAAAGTATCATATTCCTACCCTGCCATGTATTTCTTCCTGAGAAGATCAGCACTATTAACGATTAACCTATTGGCAACGGAATCTCCCACCAAACCATTTCACTACAACTCCAAACTGGCCTAGTGGACTTCAGGAAGGACCCAACCCCACACCCACCCGTTATCCTCTATAAGACTCTGTTGAGTGCTTCCGCTTTCTGGAAACCACCATCACCCGGGAGCCTAAGTGGGAACAGAACATTGGCTCCCTCACTATGAAGGCTCAGCAGAGGATGTTCTTCCTATGGCAGCTAAAGAGGTTTCACCTCACTGTGATGGCCAACTACTACACTGCCATCATCGCATCTATCACAACCTCCTCCATCACAGTCTGGTTCACTGCCGTCACAGCCAGGGACAAGGCTAAGCTGCAGCGAGTCTTGGTTGGTTGAGAAGATGATTGAATGCAGCCACTCATCACTCCAGACCCTGTACAACTCCAGGACCATGAGACGTGCAGCCAGAATTGTTGCTGATCCCTCTCACCATGGTCATGCCCTATTTCAACCCCTCCCCTTGTAGTATAGTATCTCATAGAAAATGTTGATTCTGTAAAGAAACTAAAGGTTTTCTGACAAATGTAGTGGGGTGTACTCATTTATGCTGAGCACTGTGTGTATATATATTCAGTCTTATATATAGCCTTCAGTCAGAATCTACAATGAAAACAGTCATGAAAATAAAGAAAAGGTGTGTCCAAACCTTTGGCCTGTA
>JBAJNP010001956.1:0-53392 GCA_036877545.1 Yasuhikotakia modesta | reverse complement strand
AGAGAGAGAGAGAGAGAGAGATAGATAGATAGATAGATAGATAGATAGATAGATAGATAGATCCATATTTGAGTGTCTGTGTGTGTGTAAAGAGAGAGAGAGAGAGAGTTTGATTCCCAAAGCTTTGCATAAAAGGATATCCAACATTTACATTAGTTAAGTATTGTCTATTAGACCCTGTTTCGTATAAACCGATACCTGCATTTATCATAAAGTGAGATTTGTAGTATGATTAAGCTGTTGACCCACAGTACACTTAAAATACAACTGCTTGTTCATGCTGCCTGCTGTTGCTCTCCTGGGAGGCTTAAAAAATGAGACAGGGTCAAAACAAATAAACATGTCTGATATGCAAAAATGCTACCAAATGATATGCACATTCCTGTCTGGGGGTATTTTAGGGCGGAGGGGATGTTTTTCAGACGGTTCAGTTCCCATAAGCAACTAGGGAAAGATCATAAGGCTGTTATTGAATGCTTAATATGTTCAAGACTTGTTAGTGTAGACTTGGTGTATTATATGGTGAGCTGTCCGGAATGCTGTTTTGCCAACAGGCGCCTGCTGAACAATAAGTATCCTTAGTAGTGGTCTTGATATTTAGATGGTGGATGTCAGACGAAAGATACTTGGTCTCCAATACTAGCACACACACTCATACACACACACACATTGAAAATAAGATTATAATGCAAAGTGCTTCTACCATGTTGTTTTTGCATAGGATCTTTTAAATACCATTATTTTATTAGGTGGACTATCAAATGAAGGTGGAGGCATCCTATCCACACATGAGACATCACTAAATTCTGTGTATTGAATGAAACAGACCCTATGCCTGCTAATAAACAGGCTGATTGTATAAAAAAGTGCAGGGCAGTATTGGAAACTACATTTCCATATTATATGATAGGTCAACATTAGCGGATGCTTTTAAATCAACAACATTGTATAGTCTATTCTCCTTGTACATGAGGTTGGGTTTTGTAGTCACTGAAGTATATATGACAACTGGAACTGGAATTGCAACAATAATCTTTTTCTTATCTTGATGATGTTAGCTAGGTGCTAGAAACAGCCCCCACTAAGGCTGTAATCAGATCCCTCTTTCATTTCCTGCCTGTAGCCCGACAACTGCCTGCTCTTAACACTCATGGTCCTAGTATTGATTGATGGTATATTTGTCTCATAGGGTGTTTCTTATAAGCGAGGGGGGATGGGGTATGTAGAAATGAAGACCCCATATGTCACTGTACCACACAAAGAAAGCCGCCCTGAAAACTGCCCTCCACCCCCGTTCCAAATAACAACTGCCCATGTCTTTTGGACCACACAGAGGATCACAAGCCCCATTAAACAGAAGCATTAGTCCATTGCTATTGGACCACAGCTGTATTAAAGCCTAATAAAACGCCCACATTAGGGTCCCTTAGTGGTCTGACATTGTGTGTCTGACATTGGAGATAAAAGCAAAGTTGAGGTTAAGTTTTTCAAATAAGTTTTCAGTCCTAATATGGAGACATAATAAAGATGAAAACAGTGACTATTGGAAGCTCCTAATGACATTTCTGCATCTAAGAGATGCTTTTATCCAAAGCAATCTATGGCGCTTTTAAGATACACACTTCCTGGGAATCAAACCACATCCTTTGAATTGCTAATGCAATGCTAATCCAACTGGGCTACAGAATACAAATTGTTTATTGTATCCCATAAACATTTCTTAATTCCTTGACACAAATGTTTCTTTAATATAAATGTTATGAATGCCATTGTAGTTTGTAAGGCTAAGCCACATCAACTCATTTTGATCACGCAAGCATCTGATGTGGGACAGTGTTACAACAGTAATGGAGTCCAGTGGGATTTGACATTTGTCAAGTAAAGCCCCCATCAGAGGTTATTCATAGCATCTAAGATCATACATATGAACAGTATGTAGCTCAGCATGTCAGTTTTCCAACTTTTACCAAACTAGAACATTTTCCAATCAAAGAATGATGCCTGCTTATCAAAAAGTTACCAGCATGATGCTACAAGGTTGACATGCTTTTTTTTAGTACATTTTGGGAAGTAAACTAGGTAAATGGTTACTAGCCCAAGTAAGGGCTAGTAATGGGGCTTGTTAATAAAGGAAATTTAATAAAGGAAAAACAAAATGTGGTTTATCATATCTGATTTATATCACATATGGTGTGGGGAAAATGTATTATTTAGGCTTGGAGTTTGTCGTAGATTTCTAACACTAGGTATGAGCAATAGTAATAGTGATGCCTTTACAAGCTCAGCTAACAATGCGTCTTAGCACAGCTTGGCATGGAAACCCAGAAGAAAAAAAAGCCCACATCAAAAACAGCAGGTAGAAAAAAACTCACTCACCCAGTAGCTACTGGCCTGGAATTAATATGTAGTGAATCAGAGCCCTGAGGGATCGGCTGATGCTGAACCAGTTGGAAGGTTATGGTCAGCACTACTACTAATACATATAAACATCTATATAAATATTACTATATATGAGACATATATATATATATATATATATACTGTATGTATACATAATCTATCTCTTCAGTATAGTATAGTATATATATATATATTGTGTATTATGTAATATCTCGCAATGCTAACGGCACTGAGTATTTGATGAATATACGGTTTGGCTTATCTGTGGTTGTATTTGACAAGGGAGGGGCGGTACTTGTTTATCCCAACACAATACTGTAGTCCTCAGTGACGGATGACCTATGACCTTTAGAGACGGCTGTGTTTAACATATAGGGTATATAAATGTGTAATATATATAAATACAAGATATATGTAAATGTAATGTAAACATAAGCTATACTGTGTATTTATAAATATTTTGCATGCACCAGCCCATTAAGCTTCCAAATGTGATACAAATATTTGGTATATTATATATGTGCTGAAATAATATTTTTTGTAATAAACAATTAATGTTTGTGTGAAGTTGATTTGCACACTGTGAAAACTCTATTGAAATCTATATACTAACTTGGAATTACAGAAATGGAATTACATTGCATGGAGCAGAATTGATGTTAAATGTGCGTCTCCTCTCACAGGAGGAGGCGATGCCAGAGGAGGTGAACATTGATGAGCTCCTGGATCTTCAGAGCGATGAGGACCGAACCCAAAAGCTTAAAGTACAGTTCATCTGTAAAATCTGTGTTAAATAATCTGTGTGTCTTGTGTCTTCTTGTTTGTTTATTTCTGTCTTTGTAATTTCAGGACATTCTTCAAAACTGCAGTAACAACACAGAAGTAAGTCAGCATTATTTTACCATAACATTATGTTACAATCCCCCTACATAAAGGAAGTTAAATATTACAAACAAAGGACTGTCCTTTTCTACACAAAGCAAGTCTTTAACAAATAACCCCTGCAGTGGGTGGGTTAAACTGTTGACTTAGTGATTCAGGGACAGGGAGAAAGAAATACTATCTGATGATCTTTGTCCATTTATCAGGACAGAAAATTTCCCTCTTTGTCCTGTTTGTCCACACAGTGACACTGTGATGCTGTCCTCTGCTGCCCCCTTTTGGCAAAATTGCCAGTGTTAAGCCTTAACTTACTAAAAGGTTGTTTAGTTGTGTTCGTTTCCTTTAGCACTGTGTTAGACAGAGCAGCAAATCTTGGGTTAGATACAAACTAAGTGTAACAGACACATGAAGTAAATCCTGTATTGGTCTACAAATTGGTCTACAGAGTAAAATATTTATCTAACATTTAGATTTAACAATGTTTTAAACAATGTTTATATTTGTTATATTTTTTCTATGGTTTGGCTAATTTTTGCTACTGTTGAATCTTTAATTTCATTATGAAGATTCTTCTCTAAAGGTCTGTTTTTCCTCATTTTTATAAGGCATTCATCACAGAACTGGTCAATAAACTTCAGGGTCTACAGAAACAAGAAGACCTGCACAACAATGGTATCGAACACCCTCAGCTTCACATCTATTCCGACCGTCAGGGGTCTCCGCACACTGAGAGACACCGAGCATGCTCACAAACACACACACCCACCTATTCACTCACCCACCCACCTTCTTCAGTCCCTTAAATCAAACATATTCAATATCCACACACAGCAGCAGCACATGTGTGAAAAAGGAACATACTGCAGTCCTCATTTCATTAAGACTAAGGAAAAATGCTTATAAAAAATAAAATTATTTATGTAATGCAAACTCAGTGACAGTTTGAGTGGTTCTCCACACAAATACCAGACCACCTCATGAACCCGTGACAAAGTGTTGTCCTTGTTTATTCCTGCTAGCTTTGAAAAATGAGTCTTACATGCAAATATTTCCTCCACACTGCCATATGTGAACTGTAAGGTCTTACCTGCCTGTTTTGTTTCTATCTGGCCCTTGAAATGAGTATTTAACTTCTGTTCAGTAATATTACTTCTGTTCAGTAATATTAAATACTCAGTTTGACTAAAACCAGATCATTTAAACACATTTTTAGGTTAACTGACAAACATTTTCACAATGCATTATACAAAAACTTGGTTATACATTATACAAAAACTTTGACTTGGTATTAACACACAAGGAGGATTAAATATAGAATAAAGAATCTGTTGTATTTTTTAAATAGTTAAATACAAATTTTTGTTTGTAGTTTGTTTAATTCTACTGACTGAGCTCATGGGTTTACCACAATGTTTGTCACAACGGTTTGTAGATTTCAAATCAGATAGTAATCTTGTTGTGGTACTTATATCTGTGGTTAAATTTTGTAGAATTTCATTTTTTACAGAAACAAATTTTGGATATCAATGATGAATTCTGACAGTTAGGCTTTCATTTGTAAGTTTTGAAGGACTTTGTTAAATGCTTGTTTATAATAAAACCATGAGGTATTGTTAATAGTTTTTGCTGCTATAAGTTTATTGCGTCATGGTTATATTATTATATTAAATGATTGGACAGAAGCTACGTTTGTGCTTGAAGAATTTTACACATTTTGTAGAAAGTTTTTATCTTGCAGGTCTTTAATTTTATTTTCTATAATGTACTATTATATTTGTATGTACATTTGCAGACTGCCAGATATTTCACACATTGTGTTTTATCAACTGTTTTACTTTATTGCAGTTTAAGACTTCGAAGAGTCACTTTTCTGAGGAAATCTGAATGGTTAAAATGTATTAAATTTAGTCAGTGCAAAACTTCTTTCTGTGTTGCTAAACAGAACAGTGGTTATGGCAGTAGATATTTAATAATATAGTTTATGAGAGAACCCACACAAACTTTGTTCCAGCCACTGTATATTTAAAAATTACTTGTATTTTTTACAACAATAACAAGCTACGGAATGATTTCTTCTGTATAAATGACCCTAAACTGGTTCATTTTTGTCAAATACAGTTATAATAAATCAACTCTATGTCTGCACCGAATCTGTGTAATATGTGTGAATGGAAATAGATGTCTGTTCTTTCTTTTTATGCAGTTTGACTCTTTTAAATATTGCACATTATCTCCAGTTTAAATATTGATGGCATTATTAGCTGATACAACGTTTACTACAAATATTTACATTCAAAAGTTATTTTAGCATTAAATATGATGGAATCTATTGACAATATAGATCTTAGAGAGAAGACGTGGATAGTGATTTTTGACAGTGTCAGCAGAGGGCAGCAAAACATCCGCACATATCCAGGGTCAATTTTAAGGGTCAATTCTCAGTTTGTTACACATAGAAATAGCGTTTTTACTTCACTTACAAAACATTCATTTTTTTATGGGAGAAATAGTCCCATAAAAAAGGTTTTTTGTTGCATAATTGCTGCAATTATATTACCTTTTATGAAAAGCTCTAATTCTAAAACTACATTCAGCTCGACTTTAAAATTCAGCAGCAGTCAATCAACAACTAATTTTGTAATAATAAATAAAATAAATAAATATAACTTGGTGATTGTTGGAAAAAAACATGAATGCTGGGTTCAGGCTCTGCATGGCCAATGCAAGAAAGTAGTTTGTATTATAAATATTTGCAAATGTATTTGTACATATACACTTGCAAATATAATATACAACAAGCTTTATAACAGCAAAAATAAAATCAATACAGAGGCCTGTCAACAATGGTAAAAAGATACCAAACAGAACACTGTCAATCTGACAAAACACTGAAAACAAAACATTGTTTTTCAGATAAAGCTGTGAGAATACTTTAAAGCAGCACTTGTTATGATGTAAACAATATAAATAGCACTTATTATCACATTGGTGATCAAAGTTCTGCGTCTATAGATCCATGTGTCTAGTACAATGCTGTGTTTTGCTGTACAAAAAATAAACAATCTGCCCTGTGACAATACAGGTGCACTCACTGACCCGGGCACAGCAAACCAGCCAGTCTGTCCTTCTTATTTCAACCCCTGTTACAGTAAGAAAACATTTTCAGATGTGCTAAACTTGTGATGGAGATTACCATCAACAAACACTTGGACAAAAGCACGACTCCTCCACATTCTGCCCCTGTTTAGATCTGTTTCCCTCACAACATGCATTGTGTGTCCATTTTAGTCATAAACACACAAATAAAACTGGATTATATGTGCCATGTCTCAACCAGTTAGTAAAGAAATTACAGCAGGCCTGCAGTTAAAGGATAACAGGTAAGTTATGTTTTATCCATGCCTCCTTAAGTAATTAGTACAGTCATAGTGCCCATCGTCCCAGGGGTCTCAGAGCTGGTGGGGGGGGGGTCTCAGAGCTGGTGGAAAGGAAAGGGGATGGCCGGCTTCCTGAGGAAAAAGCCTCGTCTTCTGCGCTCCCAAACAGCTCAGGAAGTGACCGCAGCTAGCCTCAGGGCTGAGAAATGTGTTCAGTTGATCGAGAGCTCATGTAAAGTTAGTTACTCCCCGCTTGGACACTTACAGTAACACAAATACTTAAACACATACAACACCTCTGGGGCATTGGGATGTCCCTGTTCTGAGACGTTTAGGGATTTAATATTGGTTTAGCACCAGACAAGGTAAGTGGCAGCATTTTTCTGGTAGCAGTTTAATATCATGGCAAAAGACTTTCTGAGATCAGTTTAAACTGTCCATCCCTTGTTAGTCTGGTGTATAGCAGGTTATTGTGACGTCTTAGTGAGTCGAATGGACGCTTGAGCAAACTAATAATATATATTAGTGATAACTAAAGATAACGCGAAGTGTTCTTTGAGTCCATCATTTTAGCTGAAATTATTAATATTTTACATGAAAATCTTGTAACTTAAAACTGTAAACCTGTTTTGTTTGATGGTTGAAGCTGTAGATATATAACACTGTATGTTCAGCCATGGTCGGAAACATTTATTATGATATAAGCACTTGCTGTCATGTGTCACATTGATTTCTATCAAATAGAAATTCTTCAGTTTCTATTTAAAGTCAGAAATTCAAAGTTTTCTATGGAATTCACCTGAGACGTGTTTGGTTTATTGAGATCTTTTATGACAGATAAACACTGAGATGTCTTCACCGTACTGTAAATTTCACATATTAAATAGTACCAGTGAATATATGTTGTGCTATAAACTGATAAATTAGCACAAATGTGTGATAAATTACAGTAGCATATGGGCCAATTTTTCACATTTATTAACAAAATAATTTTGTGTATAATTTTGATATGCGTTTTATCAATATTACACAACACAGCTCAGCTCCATAATATTATCAATATATTGATGAGACGCATGTCAACGTAAGTAAACAGGAAGTGATGAAAACAGGCAATGTAGATTAACATAAACAATGTACCGTGACAACACAGCAATCCTGGAACAGCTGTTCCATAACCCAACCTTCATATATCATGAGTGACATCTTTCCCTTTAAATCTCTTCAGTTTCCATTAACATGACACTGTCAATGTATAGAGTTAACCTGTAATGTCCATAGCTCATCTCTTCTCACCCAGATGCCCATTCTGAGGTAAAAAAAACACAATAGGATGCTACCAGCTGCATTGGTCACATATAAAGGATGACCCCTGATCCTCAGCTGCAATGGACAGTGTCAGTAAGGGCGCAACTGATTTCTCAGGGCTGCTGGTTTTGTGAAAAGAAACAGAACATTTTTCTCAGTAGAGATCCAGAGGGCTTTTCCTGTGGTCCACAGCCGAGCACCATTGCAGGATACAGGCAGGCCACGATTCGGGCATCCCTTGCTGTCTCTCAGCAGCCAGCTGAAGATTGTGTAATGCTGCTGACAAACAGGGATGTGAATACATCACTGTGGGAAATAGATGGAGATTTGTAGATCCAAGCACCAACCAATAGAAATCCAAGCCTCTCGATAAGCAGCGATGTGATCACATAATGTCCTTATTTAAACATCACACACACAAAGCACTGAAAACACTGACAATCTGTGCTGTGATGTTGTATGTTTATAGTTTTATTTATTACCAATTAAAAACATCAAAGTTTATAATTTGAAACAAAATTGATACTTAAGTTAAACACAACGGAACTCAAACTCTCTTACATTATGAAAGAACGACCCCTTCCGAACAATGAAAAGTTCAACAACAAGTCACAGAAACAGTTTACAAGAATCTAATTGAAAGAAACAAAACACTGTTATAAAAAAAAACTCACATAAAAACATGCCTCAGTTTATCCTTTTGAGCTGGTTGGGGTGTTGGGAAATATTTGAAACGGTGCCAAGCTGAAGGCTGTAGAGAGATGCACCAGAGAACACACACAACAATACAAAGTTAATGTTATGCGGTACTATTTCCTGCCCCCACGCCAAGAATTTACCCCAGTTCGGAGTTTCTCCCAGTACAGCTTGTCTTTATTCAGTGCTGGTCTTAGATGTGGCGCCAGTTGTGGTGTCCTGGTGCTCCTTTTGCCCCATGACAGTCAACAGGAACAAAGTGTGATGTCCTTGTTTTGTTTCAGCTCTGATAGATGCACCACCTCATAATTATTTAGCAGGGAGGTGAAGTTTGACATGGGAAAGTGCGGCTACAAGACACCATTGAACTTTGACCTCTGCTGAAACTTACTTTATAAGTCCCATTGCAGCTACTGTGTAAACTGCGTTACATATTAACACGATTTAAAGTGGTCGTTGCTTTTTATTTCTTTACTCTTGGTTAATCCACTTAATAAATAAAAACAATGCGTTTAACTTATTTTGGCTGGTTTTGACCTCTATAAATGTTCCTGAGGCTGATGGGAGGTCCTGTTTATCTTTTGTTTATGCATCAGAATAATCTTCCTCTACTGTTTATTATACCATTGCAGGAAACAGATTTCGTAATGCTTACATGGGCTGCCAAGATGATAGAGAGCCCAAGTGTTTAAAGTATCACACGTTCCTCCAATGGGCTTCATATTTTTGTTTTATTTAAAGCCATTTCTATTGTTTAGGAATAAACTAGACTTTGACTTCCTCTGTGCACGTGGGCTGCCAGATTGTTGTGTGAAAAATAAAACGTAAAAATAAATAAAATAAAACAACAGTGAAATTGTGTGTTTACATGACAGTTATATTAACAACAACAACAATAATAATCAAGTAATGAAATAAATTAATGAATAACTTTATTTATGGTATTTAACACTGAAATACTAGAATATTTATTATTTAATATAGTATAATTTTAAATTATAAATGTAAATTAAGTTATATATCAATGACATAACATAAAATAAAATGCTTAAAAATGGTTTAACTCACTTTTGCGCGTCTACTGCTGAACTTGCGTCTTTGGACCAGCCCACCAAACTAAAAGTCCTGGCAGCTTCAGTTTGCACAAGTCTGCAAAGTGGTTTGGACGACGTTGACTTTGCACGAATTTGACTTAAAATCGCCTCGTATCATTAAATGATCTTTTTCTTTGGGTTTCTGAAATGAAGATTGATCGACATGGGCTTCGTAAGTCTACATTACAATCTTTATTATTATAAACTTTATAATTTCACGGTAAACTTGTGATGTTATGGTAACTGTTTTAAAGTACTAACATCAATATTGTAGCGCATCCTTGCGATGTTTGTAAGTGTCTCTAAACAGCATCCATATTTAAATGAATGCAATATAGGATGTTTAAGAAAACTGAACAGAAACAAGGATGATGATAGTTTAAAATATCTCAGCTTATGTTTTGGCATGTTTATTTATTTGTTTGTTGGTTTGCTTCTTTGTTTGTTTAGTTAAATGAATACAATACAATGACATCAGTTAATACCAGACGCGTACCTTGTGTCTTATGTCTTTTAAATCAGTCTTTGGCATCTTATCCACTGTTTCTTTATACTGACCTTATACTTTCTCATTCTTGCTTATGAAGTAAAATCGTTTTACTTCCTGTTTAAATTACACATTTTAGTAAAAGGACGTAACATTGGTCTGCAAGTAAACAGTTAAATATTTACTCTCTTAGTATGCAATAAGTAGATAGTGGCTTTATAACGGGGCATATTCCAATGTCAAGTTGGTTGACTAAGATTTAATATTGGTAACGTCACTACAAGTCATTTGACCCCATCCTTTTAATTCAGCTTAAATACAGTGGTGATGAATGATAGCATTAGGGCCCTATTTTACATATTTTCTTTTATTCAATTTATGGCTTTAGGACAATATCTGTCTGTCTGAACTGATAGAGAAGTAGGAAAGCTTTTAAAATGTCCATGGAATTACAGTCATGGATGTTTAAAGGGCGCATGCGTTGGAGCTTAGGAGCATGTAAACCTTTGCCTCAGGGAAAGTTATACAGAGGTTGTGTTGGGAACGTCCAATGTTTTTCTTTTAATTGGGACCTGAAACCTTTTGACAGGAGCAGTGTGTGTATCTGTCACATATTAAGACCATTCCTCCCTGTTTCAGTGTAACTGAGGGTTGGAATCACTTTTAAACTAGAACTAGAACTGCAGTCTATGGTTTTGCCCAGTACAGTGAGACAAAGTTTTCACATTTCAGCCACCTCATGAAGTACTGTAATATTACCATTTTTGTATATTGCGTCCATGTTAATACCGTATCTGAAAATGTGCCAATTATTGTGGTTAATATAATAGTCATGTAAACCAAAAGTTCCAGTGATAAACTGTCTAATATTTCCAGCACTGAACCGTAGTACCACAACAATACATCCAGTCACACTTTCAGGAAGCGTCGTACCTGTTCCCATCAGTATTCTAGAATATTCTATAAAGTCATGAGACTGTATAGCTTTAGTCTGTAGACTTCTTCTTTAATATATCCTGCTAATGAACTACAGAGTGCTGCTTCCAGTGGCAGTAATGCGGGGGGCCTGTCCTTTTGTCCCCTACCTGTATGGGACAGGAAGAGGAGTTGGTCTGGGAAAGCAGCAGTAGGACTTATATCTCACCCTAAGATCTAACCCAACTTTCCATATCGGGTGTGTGAGGTTTATAATTAGAGCTGGAATTTCAGTGGGAAGGAGACATTAAATGTGAGATTTTCTGAGGAGCTGGTCAGCCCTGGAATGTGAATGAAACATTAAGAACTAATTCACGGCGGACCATTCAGTCAAATTGTTTCTTATTAACTTATTAATGTAACTTATTAATCCGCCGTTTATGGCTGTATCGTACTTGAACGCAATCGTGTTGGATGTTTCCTTCTTGATTAATAATTACATCCCTTTACAAGTGATTCAATGAGCAAAGGACAAGTAGGTTAACAGTTGTCTACCACTTTCAGTGTTCAGACACTTTCATCGCAATAATGGCCTCGTACGTGTCTTCAATGTGAGTAATTATAAAAGGGTAAGCCCTTAATAATGGTTAACCCATATGGAAAAATCATGTAGACATAATTATTAGACATAAGTGGTAGGAAGTCACAAACAATAGATCATCTATAAGAATTTAAAGCATGTTGGCTGTTACACATTGAAGTTGGTCTTTAGCTTCTAGCTACCGTAGAACATGGCTTTGATCTCAAAAACATGTTGCATGAATGTCATTTTTTGTTTCCATGTTATTTACAGAACTATTGTTAAAATGCCAGAGTGAATGTTAATGATTCATCAGGTACGAATGTAGTTTCCCCCTCTTACACACATTCATAAACAAGCCCACAAATTAGCAAACCGGAAGTGACTTAGCTTTGTTCCCCCCTGTTTGTCACCAGCCATAAATATCCAAGAGGACTATTCTAGCCAAGACGCCTTTGAAAGACGCAAACATGTTTTCTTGAAATAGAACAGGGAGTTCATCAAGGTGAAACTCCTTTTGTTTATTTACAAAAGACGTCTTGCATCCAAACAAAACATGGGCTTGTGCCACAAAATTAGGTGACTGTATGGGGTTTTTAAATTAATTCTAAAAAGATAAGACTAAAATTTTAAAGCACAAATTAGGAAAATTGAGGAGCTCAGCTTAACCACAACAAAGTTATTCTTATTGTTATAATTATTGCATCAGCATCAGTAATGCTTTAGATTGGTTGTGGAGGTGATGTATTGGTTGTGGAGATGATGTTTTGTCTGTGTTCCAGCAAATACCCTCCCAGTGCAAATATGCCGGTCCTTAGGAACCTTCCAGCTCGGCTGAGAAGTGGCAGGTTTAGCGTGGACTTGGAGGCAACGCGCAGTGCGTTTATCCTCAGAAAAATGAGTCTCAACCACGATCTGTTTGAGGAGTCTGGCTCAGACGAGGACTGGCCCAGGAGCAACGGTGGATCCCTACTGGACGGTGTCGTGCCCCGGGACAGGAACCCATTTGAGGATGAAGAAGATGAGAATGAGGCAAACGAGGTGCGGCGTGGAGGCTCAGGGAAAGGAAGTTCTATTAAAGGCACGCTGGAACGCATGAAAGGGGTATCGCCACTCAAAACCCTCGGCAAACTGGGCAAGAACTTACGCCTGTCAGCCAGAAGCAAAGGCAGGGATACCCCATCACCACAGGGCTCTATAGGTTCAGCCTCACCCATGGAGAAGAAGAAGAAAGGCAGACGGAGTTCAGAAGGAAGCTTGTTACGGTAAGATTTGCAAGATTTTAATTTCCTGTTCATTCAATTGACTGATGTATGTGGTCATTTTACAGTCCAGGTGCTGGTAGTAAGCAATTGGTGTTCCTGTAGCTCAACTGGTTGAGGATTGCGGTATATTTACTGTTTAAGATGAAGTGTATTTTTTACTGTAAAATATGTAAAGCCTTTAGATTATAGCTTTTACGTTATTTGTTGTTTAACAAGTCCAAATCCTGTCTTAATGTTTTTTGGCTTTTTTGCTAAATATTTATTGGCTACACACATCACTTTCAAAACAAATAGTTTGCTAACTATACAACAATATATAAAATTTCATGATTGGTGCTATATAATGCCAATGCATGTATTCATTATTAAAACTCTGTCCTCAATGACTGTCCTTATATTTTCTTCCCATAGAATTGCAGGGAGGTGTAAAGATCGCAAGGAGATCTTAAACAATGGTGACTTGTGCTCAGAAACGGATGCTGACTCCAGTCGTCGACTCTCCTTCCTAAAGATGGTGGGCAAGGGCAAGATGAAGAGGGAGTCCATGCAGGACCGCTCCTCATCACATGGACCTGAGGAGGAGCCCGTAGAGGAGGTGCCAGAGGTCAAACCCAGGGAGCCACTCTCAGGTATTGTTAACCAAACACACAGTAACCAGTTATTCTGCTTAAATGAAAAAACTGCTAACTACTTTCACAGCTGATCTAACTTTCCACTACTAGCTCATGTAGCATCTACTGCTTATATAGCATCAATATTTTTTGTTTGTTTTTTGCATTTTGTGAAAAAAATTCATAATCTAAATTGTTAGTATAAATCTTCTAATTATCCTTAGTGCTTAAATAATGTGTTCTCAAGCTTTCAGAGCCTGATTGTTTAGCTTGACCTCCATGAGCATGGTACATGCTAGGCAGGAATTCACACGATTGCATGCTCAGGTTTCAGGCTTGCAAATTTTTTGCTGCAGGACGAGGAGAGATAAGGTTTAAAACTGGCAGTAACTTGCAAACCTTGTTGAACAAAAGGAACCTAAACAAGAGTTGGTAGTAATTGATGTGAATGGCTTAAATCATCGCTTGTTTTTGGCACCAAGTGTCAGTTGCTAACGTCACTTGAAGTAGATTGTTTTGCAAACATGCCTACAAGTATTAGCAGTCGCTGATGCATTGTTGACCAGTCAACAGCTCAGACGTCCTGCAGGGTCTAGATTCAGCCCAGCTCTTACACAATTCTCTTACACAACAAATTTTTAACATTGAATGTGGGGCCCGCTTGAGACCCCCACAATCTGACTTTCAAACATGTGGGCTAGAGAACAAACGTATTTAAAGCCATCAATCTCTTGTCTTCTGCACGCATGGAACATGATAAAAGAGGAATTAAGCTAAGGGGAACCGAATCTGCACTACAGTATCATGTTTGGTCATGTCTCACTTTGCCTCAGTGGGGGGTACGATGTTATTGGTTCTTGCTGCTTTGCATGCCCCAGCTGACACAGCAGAAAAGCACTTTTTATTTGTGTGTTTAGCCGCATTATGTTGAGGGGACGCTTTTTGATGACCTCTCGCCTCAGTTGAGTGGGCGTCCATTTAGCAACTCTCTGCTGTGTGTGGAAGAGAGCATAACCTTCTGGTTTCATCTGAAATTTGGGTGAAAGGCAGTTCTGCTCATACATTGGGAAGTTTGTTTAAATTTAGTCGTTTAGTCTGGTGCATGAGGGTCTATGAACATAGGTGACACATTGTCTAAAGGTGGATTGTGTATTAGCCAGTGTGTGTGTAACGTCACCAAATGAAACTGTCACAGCCTCAGTATTTACATTTTTCAGGGAGATTAACATATCGCTGCATGTTATACTAACAGTTATTAAATAAAATTATGCATTTTTCTTTTAAATATTATACATTCCTTTCATACTTTCATATATTTGATATACTTGAAATATACATACTTTTCACCCTTGTGTAATTGTCTAGTAGGAGTTTGAGTTATACTTCCTGTTGTTGGGCAGACAAAAGTGTTGTTGCTTTATCGATGCAGATGTTCTGAAGTGGCAACATGTTTCCTGAAACACAAAGTGAATGAAACTCATGACTTGTTAAATATTTAAGTGACAGAAAGTCAGGAAGGGTTTACAGAGCATTATCAGTCACCTGCACAATGATGCATGTCAAAAACACATGTAACGGTGAGAACCTTACTGAAGAAATTAATGTTCCAGAAAATGTGTGATGTCATGCATTTCTGGATTACTGGACATGCAAGAAAATCCAGAAAATGGATGTGAGGCATTTTCAGAGAAGGTGTTTCAAATGTCAGCTTAACTCATCAGAATTCATTCATAGAGGAGAAACCAGGCAAACATGACGTTTTCACTTTCTGTGTTGGAAACCGCTATCTAAAGCTCTTTCATCTTCTAATCTTAGATTCCACAGATAAACACACAGTTGTTATATAACATGGAGCTGATTGTTCAACAACATTCATTTCATGAAGGTCAAACTTTTGTCACATGGGTTTGCTAAAAATCGGTTCTAAAACCAGTCTAAAAAAGTAGAAAACCTGATTTAAAATCTAAGTATGCAATGATTGGACAAAGATTTTATGGTCCTGACCTCCAACAAAAGTTACATGAATGTATGAATATTTTTACCATTTTACTTACTTGCTTATTGCTATCAGTATATGAAGAGACTTTCAACCAGCATAACAAAAATGTTTCTGGAAAAGTTTAAAAACAAATAAATGTTACGACGTAAAAGTGACATACTTAAAATTCTGCATTATTTCTTGGTTGATTCACTGATCATGTTAACTTTAATGGTTTCCTTGCTTCCACTAAAACCCACAATGTGCTCTTTTTTTCATGGCCTGAGACATATTCCTTAACAGAAGACCATCTTTTCCATAAGGTCACAACAATGTAATGTAATTTTGTGTGTTGCAACCAAATCCTCATTGTTTTCCTATGAGCGGAGGGCAAGGTCTGTGTTATGTCCTGTTGGCTGGTATCTGTCAGGATTGCATTCAGCTGTCTTCAGGGCTGGAAGAAGGTCCAACCACTGACATCTGACTGCCTTGATAAAGAAGCCATATAGAAGGGAGTTTACCCCTCATCAGTCAATGATTTCCAAGGCGTACCAAATTACAACCCAACCATACGCCATAACTACATGTGAAAGCCATTCATCTTTGGCCACCAAGGAAACAGTGTCTGAACCTTTGCCATTAAAACGTTCATGTTTATGATAGCAAAATTCAGTCATGCCAACTGGCAAAATCATTTCTGAAAGGGGATAGCCAAAATTTCCAGCTATTGTCCATAACTTGGCAGAAACATATTCCTAATGCATGTCAAGTAAACTAACAAGCATTAAGCAAGGAAGCACTCTATGTAGGTGGGGCCCATGTTTTCCAAATGGTTCAATTTGGATTTGATCTGTTGACATTGGTCTTGTCCAAATAAATTAAGAAGGGAGTGGGTCCATTCAGGCCTAAGAAGGGCTTATGGCATGGGTTTGCATACTGACCTAAGGTCTCCAATGACAGGCGAGACTAGTCGTCACTCTGAAAGCCACTTCATCTTGTCTGAGAAGATTGAAAAAAGATTGTAACGTGGAATTCCTCTGAAACTCACACATGGAGAACATTGTAGACACACTGTCAGGCACAATTTGACCTGGTATGGTATGGTATGGCTGGTATGGTTTTTGAGACAGGCAAAGCTGAAAATCAATGTGTATTTTTGATTAGTTTTAAATTAAAGAGAAATAAAAGATATTCCTGCACATGCTGGGCATTAAATAGATGAAGTGAATGAATGAACGGGGTGCAGCAGGAAGTGTTTTCATGGGCTGCTGTTTCTCATGGTCTTTGCTTGTTCCAGCTTGACAGAAGATCTGGTGTTTTACAGTTCCTGAGGGGTTTGACTCTAAAACACAGAGGGTTAATACAAAATATAGTCCAAAAAACTGTGGCATGACAAAGAACAGATCATATCCATTACATTCCAGGAACCCTGGCTAATCTTTTCCTGGTAATGGCTGATTGGTACTGTTGAGAGGTGTTGGTTGTACAGGTGCGTTGGAGCTTTATGTTAGCTGATATCCTGCATAGTCAGATCTTTTCAGTTAAGTTGGATGTTAGCCTCCACCCTTTACAGTCTTTAAAAGCAAATAGTATTACCATAAGCTTGGAAGTGATGGTAGGGGAATGTGTTTAACATGTGCCATACGTTCCCTTAAAGACCAACACTTCAATCCCTGTGGTTTTCATTAAGGAAGGGTGGCGACAAGTCCATGCTACAAGTAAAGCACACCGCAAATTTAGTGAGTGGGCCTCTTTGGAAACAAAGAACTAGTGTTGTCCTCTATAAAACTCAACTTAACCCTCAGTTACTGGCAATGTTGAGCATTAGTAACATTGTGAGATAAAACTCTTCATGGCTTTTAACATCTGCAAGTCTCATTGTTTTTTAAAGGCTTTGACTTTTCCACTTGGATGTCGTCACAGACCAATGCTTATGGAGTCAAACTTTATTTCCCAGCGTTCAGGGTCACCAGTTGTCCGGTCATCTTAGGGTGGAGATCTTTCTCACATGGATGGGCACCAGAGGAAGTGACTCCTATTTTTTACAGGCACCACATTAATTTTCCACCTAATGCCCGTTTGTGTAGCCGATAAGCTTGACTGTATTGTGTTTTAAATTTAGATCTCCTTTTGAAGGACTGGCACACTCGGGTCTTTGTTATGTGTATGATGTGATGGGGTCTGATGTGGCAGAACTGGAAGCTCCGTCTTCGATGGGGACAGATGACTCAGGCGCCAACCAAGAGCCCCAGCGTCCTTCCTTCTAAGTAAAATGAAGAAGTTGGAGGAAATAAATTGGCAACTTGGCACTACAAAGGGGTCCTTGCTGTCTGTTCGCTGTTCTGGGAAATTCATGAGGCAGGATCATTTATTTTCACAGCTGATCTGTGACGTAGTTTTGCTTTGTGTGAGAGATTCAGAAATGGTCCAAAACAAGCTTAAATAACTGCAGCCTTTCTAGCGAATTTGGACTGACAGCGTGTCATTTCATGTTTCTTTGGCTTTGTAATCAGGTGGCTTCCAGAAATTTCTGACTGCTCACTTTGTTCCTTAGCCATCACGTTGACATGCTATATTTGCGTATTGGTAATGCTGTATAATAATTTTAATACTAACACTAATAAGCATCAACAAACCTACTATGTATTGTTTTTTATTGTATTGTACTGACAGTTATTTATCAAATGAGGGGTTTATGCTTTGTAGAGGCAACTGAATGAACCAATGTAGACAGCTATAGAAATACAGTGTATGTTTCTTATGTAGGTCCACGGAATCATTGCAATACCTTTCAAAAGGGTCCAGGGCCCCTGACTAAACACTGGAAGGACTTTTAGACCCTTGGTGAAAATGGTAAATTTAGCATTTTATAGGTTAACTTATAAATACTTGAATGTTAACTGTGTTCATTCAGCCATGAGTGGTGGTTAATCAGTGCTAAAGACTTAAGGCTATAGGCTGCCACATAACAACACCCTGGCAACCACTTGCAACTCTCTAGCACCATGGTGATGAGTTTAGCCCAGGCAAGCACCACACAAACATAAAACACGCTTTCATTGGTTATAGAAATGCAGTCTTATAACAGTATGTCTGTTATGAACTTGTTAACCTCTCATTCTTACAGACAGTTATATAACAGCTTTGAAACTTGTGTCAAAACCTGTCTCCAGTAATCAGATGAGATTGCTAGCTCAGTTAAACGTGTTCATTTCGAAGGAGAGGGCTGAAAATGATGACGGCTGGGCGTGAACACTGACTTTAATGTGAGACCTTTCGTTTCATCAAGGGTTTCTTTGCAATGTAAAAAACGTGTTCCTACATCAGAAACATAAGTGAGGTCATCAAAAACCATAGCCAGCAGAGCACATTGGCACTCTGTTTGACCATCTGGAACATATATTTGCTTTATGTTTAAGAAATCTACTAATGAGGAAATTCTGAGGAACTTTATGGATGGCCAGCATAATATTCCCATAGTCATAGCACATCCACTAAGTAAAAGTTTCCAATAGGTATTAAAAAATTGTTCTTCAATAGTTAATTATGTGTTTTCCTGTAGCTCAACTGGTAGAGCATTGTGTTAGCAACACAAAAGTTATGGGTTCGATTCCCAGGGAACACAAGTACTCTCACATGACATGGCCAACTCATATATAGAGAGAATTATTAGGAGGCTTTGGTGGATAGAGAACAATGGAGAACGTTTGGCCTGGGTGTCTGGGTACACCCCTACTTTCTTTAAAGAAACACCCTTAGATCTTTCAACAACCACAGAAATTGAGAACCTTGGCGTAAAACAGCATTATTCATCTCTGGTCTTGGAGGGCCACTGTCTTAAGGTTTTGCTCCAACCCTAATAAAACACACCTGATCAAGCCAAGTAAGATCTTCACATTTTTAAACATGCTGGGTTATAAGTTCCCCTGTGCTGGGTTGTTGGGAGCCACTGCCCCAGCTAACAGTCCTTCCAAAAGCAGTTTTGGTTTGTCCTAACAGGTCTCTAACCAGGCTCAACTCTGCTTCAGTGGATGAGATGTAATGCTGCTGTTTGAAGAAATATATAATGAGACATTTAAAAACTATAAATCTATATTATACTTACTAACGATACTGGAAAAAGTTGTATTTATTATACTATACTATAACATACTATGTTATGCTATACTGTACTGTACTATACTGTGCTATACTGTGCTGTATTATACTATATTGTACTATACTATACTATACTATACTATACTATACAATACTGTACTATACTATACTATACTATACTATACTATACTATACTATACTATACTATACTTTAAAAACTATGAAACTAGACTGTACTGGTAAATTTGTATTTAGCCTGTGCTATGTGAATAATGTATAATCTCTCTCTTCTCTGTGTTTTGTCAGTATTGGAGATCTTACAACTGGTAACAAAGCGAGATTTGTTCTTGGCTGACACACACATTCTGGAGCTGGAACAGGAGTGCAGGGAGGCCGAGTCTCCACCAGCAGGAGCCACAGAGGAGATCACCAGCCCCAGCAAAGACAGCAGTCGGCGCAAAGCCAAAGACGTGGAGCTTCTCTACGAAGCCCTGCAGAAGGAACTGTGGGACGTTGTGAGGGACTCTATGTGTTCCTCAACTGCTGGGCCCAATCTGGGTCTGGTGGTGCAGGTGCTTCAGCAGGAAGAGCAGGCTGATCGGGACTGGGCCCAGAGCGACGGGGCCGTTCCGGGAGGCCCACGGCCGAGGGAGTTCAAAAAACGCTGGAGGGAGGCGGTGGCAGAGTCGGCTGATGGAAACCTACCTCAGCGTGGAGAAGCACAGGCTGGCGAGTTGATGGCCTATCTGGATAATCTGAGGGTGCGGATGGTGGAGGATCTGGGAGCGGCTCGTCGTAACGTGGTTTCTGTGTACCCAGCGGAATATGACTCTTTTCAAGTATACACCCAGAGCTACCACCAGGCCATTGCTGGACGTCTGCAGGCCATCACTGAAGGAGATCTGCAGATCATTGACATCTATTCACTGCTAGACTGGCTGTACAACATCTACAATAGGTAAATGTCAACAGTTACAAATAGCAGAAGGTTGAACTTCCCATTCCTGCCACGTAATTCAACGTTTCCTTATGAGTTTACTTTGTGATTTGCTCTTCCTGTTGTTTACAGAGATGTCCTTGGAACGGTCACCATAACAACGCCCATTAACCTCTCCCAGCTCGGCCCGCTGCTGCCGACGGAGACGGTTGAAAAGCTAGAGCTCGACTGCCTCAATTCTGTCAGGGTAAGAACTGAAACACCTTGACACCAACTATCTCATGGTCTTTTCTTGGCTCTGTTAGCCTTTTCCATGCACCTCAAAGGCACATCCTGCCTCATAAAAGACACGGCTGGTCATTGCAACCTGCACGGTCAATTAGACTGCGGCATTTTAGAGTCAATGCACGGTTTTCCTGTCTACGCTGAGCGCCACACAATAGGGGTCGGTCTGACAACATATTTTCCCTTTACTCATTATACAACTTAAAAATATATGCTTTTTAATGTGCTTGAGGCTGTGCAAAAATCGCTTTGTCCCATTTGGCATTAAAATATGTAAACATGCCTAAAACAAGATACATTAGCCTGACAAGCAAAGCTGAGATATTAAGATATTCCAGAGAATGATTTATGTGCATTTAGTTACAGTTTTGCTTATTGGATCAATGTGTCTCTTTTTACTGTCACTCAAGACAAATGCTCATTTAAGAGTGTGATTTTTACAGTGTGGTATGTTATGGGAAATCCTGAAATGAACCAATGTGATGCTGATTTGCTGTGTTCTCCAGGGAAAAGTGACCAATGAGCTGTCTCAGGTTCTGGACGAGGAGGAAAGAAAATGGCTGGACACCCTGAGCGTTGAAGACTATCAGATTCCTCTGGCTCGCACTGTTATTCAGGTTTAAGCCCTAGATTCTTTATTAAAACTACAAAATGCTGTGGTGTCACATACCGAGCACAAATATCACATGTTGTCTTAACAATTTTCTCAGTATTGATTTTGTGTATAATGATCCGCTGTTCCTTCCCATCAACAAATTTCCCAGAAGGTTTAAGATGATGGATGTATTGTTAGGACGGGACTAAGATATGTCGCATGGTACCCATGTACCCGTGTAATGCAGTGAGAAAATAGTTTCCTAGCTGGAACCAAAATAAACAAACGCTTCCATTGTGAGCCTGTTTCCAATACACTGTTCTGTTTTTACAGGATCTGTGATGCCCCCTAGTGGCCTTATAGAGTAAAAGCAGATAAGCTTTCATCTGCTTTTCTAGAAGTAGAAAGACAATTGATCAAGATATTAAAACTGAATACAGACAAATGAACACAGATTGTTATTGACTATAATTTGTTGTGTTTATCAACTGGTACTTTTAGTAAAGTAATATTTTATCCTGCATATGTCTTTGTTAAAGAGGCTACAAGAGGATCTTGAGAGATCTGCAGCGATAAACCGACACTTGGGCTCACGGGTGGCTCAGTGCAGTCTCAACGGACTGGCAGATTTCTTATACAGGTAAGAAAATAATTCATGGAATAGAACAATACCTGGATCTTACTTTAAGATGCCCACATCATAACCTTAACTCATGGTGAACGCAGACGATTGTTTTTAATGTTCCTCAGTGCCTTATTTTAATATAAAGTCATATTTGCCTTTATTTTTCTCATAACGCCATTCCACCAAAACCAAAAATTATAATTACATCATTGTTTTTGCCTGCAAAGCTTTCAGAGAAAAGTGGAGATGTTTCATGAAGGTCTAATGAGTGGCTTTGGAGAAAATGAAGATGGTTACATTGCTAAAACCATCGCCCTTGTCAACTGCTGCCCACCCTTCAGGTGAGTATCATCATAGAATGTTTTTCGGAAAATATGAAATCAATTGGTCCTCATTCTTGCATCTATTTGCATATTGAGTTGTGATTGATCTTTGCGTTCTAAGATTATATGCAACATATTCCATATTTACAAAGCTTGGTGTGTTTACTGTGTGCATTGTTGTGCTTAGGAGCTTTGTGCAGCGTTGTGGGCAATGCGACCCTTCAACCAGTGAGGACTCCATACGCAGAGCTAACACAGCCCTGGACAGGATAGTCAACTTGAGTGTGAGAGTGCTGAACGACAGACTGTTTGAGCATATCAGGGTGAGGCTACCTCACATCACCCCACACTTCCTCACACACACATATTTTGCATACATATGCTATATCTGTGTGTTTGTCATGTACCTCTGTCCAGGAACATAAAGAATATCTTATCAGCATTTCCTCTATGGTTCTTCTAAAGGATGTTATTTTCCACCCAGCCACTCTGGGTTTAAGACACAAAAATAGCTGTTGAGGGCTGTGTGGAAAAACACTGGTGAATTAGATGTTTTTGGCCTGCTGTGAAACAGAATTCGTCGGTTGCTGTGCTCATTGGCTTCGCCAGTCCTCATGGGCCGCATAATAGCGTTGCGTCCTTTTTACAAAGATGAAACTTTCATGACAGGAAGTTAGCTATGAACTCAAAATATGTAAAGCTCTCACTTCCTGTCAGAGGCAAATATAGTACATTCCTGTGTGGGTTATGTAATTTCTAATCTGTTGGTTTCTGTCTCTTCACATAGCCTTTCTTTGATAAGCTGATTAAAAGGAAATGGTTGAACAACACCGAGCCGTTTGACCAAATCGAGACAGGTATAAAAGAACACTTTAAGAAATTTCGAAGGATGGATAATCCACCGTACGAGGTAAACGGAGATCTCATTAACATCCATAGCTCATCTCTAGCATTTGCAATTATCATTTAATGACTTAAAACTGTATTGATAAATAGTATTTGAGGATTAAGTTGTCTTGTCTTCGTAGGTTCTGGTGGGAGAGGTGCATCGGCGCGTAATGACCGAGTATCTGCGGGCCATCATGCGAGGCAGAATCATCTGTACCTCACTCAAAATGAGGAAGAAGATGGCTGGACGCCTTCGTGATGAGGGAAAGCTTCTTAAAACTCTCTTTAAAGAGCTGGTGAGTCACAATTTTTTTTGTGAGTGTTTTTTTGGAAAAGCTTTGAAGAAGGAGCCACGTCTAAAAATGCATGTCACTATTAGATAACAAAATGAAATTTACATTAAACAAAAAGTCCATATACTTTTTAATTCCATAGTAGATGTTTTCATAAACATACATTCTGATTCTTAGATCCATCATATAAAATGGCATGTCCTGTTTTTAGCTAGCTAGGACTCTAATAATCCAAGAAGCATCTTTAGATCATTGTTATGATCTAAAATCATAATAATTGTTGTGAAAACTTTTAAACAAAAGAGAACTTTAAGAATGGGCACCTCTGGAATAAACATGGAGACGGCTGGCCAAACAGGCTCCAGAGGGCATCTCAACGACCTGCTCAAAATCTCTTTCCCCTGTGTATCATCCACCCCTTGCTCTAGTTAAAACATTCGTTTGTCACCTCTGGACAACAGGATGCCTTTGTTTATATAGGAATGTCCTGGCCTGGTCCTTTGAAGCCATAACTTGCCTTTAAGGTCAAACTGAAAATCAGCAAGAACTGACTTCATGGGCAAAGATATTTAAACTTGATTCCTATTCCTTATCTGTTGTAAAAATAGCTGTTTCTGTGAGTCCTGTGGTCTTCAGATAGCTGTCATATTTAATTTATTTAAATCCAGGCATTTTATAACCAGGCAGTTATGATTATTCTGTGTTTTTATCTACATGGTCTGGATGTTTTCAGGGAATATTTTTTTATATCTGATGTGTGTTTTCCTCCATCCAGGAATCGCCTTCTTCATGGCTTGACAGCGCAATTCCTCACCTATCAGAGATCATTCTCTTGGAAGACACGCCCTCCATCCAAATAGAAGTCGGTGTCCTTGTACGGGAGTTCCCTGACATACGGTGAGTGTCTTCGGGGACGGCGTTCCGGGATATGTTGCAGTCCTCTGATATGATCGAGGTCAAAACGCAGAGAGCTCCGGTCCTTTGACAAAACACGGTTATTGCCATTCATTTAGTTTGACAGCAAAAGTGGGACTTGTAAAAGCAAACAAAACCTTTGCGGTTTCCTGATTTTTATGGGGGACTGTTTGGTTATCCCAGATTCACATGGAAGATGTGCACCAATCCGATTCTGGATTCCAGCAAAGACAAAGCAATAACACAGGCATCCTGCCAAACCCTGACCTTAAGCCTCATGCCTTGACCTTGAGGGGCAGTTGAGTTGTCTAATCAAACGTCTTATACGACTGCAAAATCCTGAGGAAATTCTTTTGTGGAATGTATTCTAAAAAAAGCTTCAAATATATGACCTAGATGCGGCATGGCCTCTATTGTTTAGCCTTGGCAACACCTTTGGGTTTTACACTGTAGTTCCCATAGTCTTCACACAGTTTGTTACATTAGACTGAGCTTTTTTTGGCATTTAACATGCCATTTCACAGCCTAAATGTTTTCTGTAACAATGACATGGGACATTATATAATGTTAATAATTAATAACATTAATAATTTACCTGCCTTTGTGTTATATTAAAGACTTGGTATTTTATCTGCTATTTTTCTAATTGGTGTTACAACATTCATTTGCATTTATTAATTTGGCAGCCACTTTTATCCAAAGTGACTTACAGTCAATTAAAGGTACAGATAATTTTTTTAGTACTTGTATTCCCTGGGATCGAACCCACAACCTTTGTGCTGCTAACACACAGTTCCTAATAGATGACTACATCATTTCAGTACGCTATATTTACCCATTCTAAATATGTTTCATTGTTATGACGACACTGTACTTTCATTGTTAAACCTGACAGTACGTCACATACATCAATCGAGAGTAAATAAACCCATCTTGTGTTTTTGCCTACAGGAGGAAACACGTGTCCGCCATACTCAATATCCGCGGGATGACCCGACAAACAGAGAGGCAGGAGATCCTGAACATCATCAAGGACATAGAGAACAGCGACGGGCCTACGCGGGTGTCCCGCGACAGGGCTCTCTTCGCCGAAGTGCCCGTGACATCAGAGGTACACTGTCTGAACGTGGGCCTGAGCCGCATCGCCCTCACCGCCTCCTCGCTCTTCTCCAGCATGAGGTTCCGTCGCAGGAGAACACCAACTAGAGAGAACCAGGATGAGGTGCTGTGACCAATCACAAAGGCTTGTGGAACATCTAAAGAGGAACCGTGGAACTCATGAAGCTTTGGAGCAATTCTGAAGAATATCTGAAGGTTCTTTTACAGAATCAGAACATGAGAAAAGACTCTCATATTATAGGATCTCTAAAATAAGAATGTGACAGCAACACGTGTTCGCGTTCTTGCACAACATACATTGTAAATGCCCATATGAATTCTATATTTAGGTTGGACGTGACATGTTATCACCTGAATATAAAGTGCAAGTGTCATCAAACTCCAGTTGAGCACTGAAAGCAGAAGTAATGTTAAGCAACCGTCTCCAGAAAACAGAAATGTATTTTTGTATCATGAATTGCAAGAATGTGTATTGTAAAAATCATAACTACTGATAGAACCTGAGCAGGTTTTAAGTGTTAGGAATTATGTTTATGTTTTCATCGTTTCTGATCTTTGCTGCCAAACAGTAATTTTTGGAAATTAAATGTTTTTGTTTGTTTTTTGTTTTAGTTGCACATGACTAAAGACTGATTTTAAGGTACTTTGAAATTGCAGTTATCTTTAATCGCTTGATTATTTTATCATATTTAAATTAGTCATTTCTGATCCAGTCATAGATTATCTTGTTTAAAATTTCTTGTGAAAGAAACCAAGAGGGAATATTTATGTCACAAGATGTATTTATTACACCGATCATTTTTTCCAGCTGTAGACAATGATAAAATAATGGTAGCCAATTCAACTAATACAAACTACAACAACAATATACAGTCATAAAATATCAACAAAGTTTATGGATTCTGCATTTACTGTGCCATCTAAAAGAATAGTCTTTTATTCAATTTGTCAGCTTAGCATGTTTGATGAGTCTGTATATGTTTGTTATGTGTGTCAACACCATCAAATATGAACATTTCCGTAAATTACGGTACTCTGCATGAACGTGACAGACTGAAGCATTCATGTGGACATAAACTGATATTTTGTATAGAGGAAAATATTTTACAACGTACATATGCATAAAATCATGGTTAAATAAATGACAGGCTCAGCTTTGTATGACTGTTTCTTCCTTTAAATGTTAACATCACCCTCACCAAAGTTAAAGTTTAGCTGCGTTTCTTTCTAGTAAATAATACATAAAATTATTGTCTCTTAGCAAATCTATGGTAAATTATAACTATGGTGCTGTTGCCATGATACAGTATGACATGATACAGTGGAGAATAACAGTTGATTAAATCATTGAGCATTGCACACTTATATACTGTGTGGTTAGTGTGACGTCTTCCTATGACGTCACCGCGTCCTATAGATTGCTGCGCTATTTTTGGCAGCCGCTGTCCTTGGTCCTGAGAGCTTAGCTGAACCGCAGCGACGCATGCGCAGAAGATACGAGACGCAAGTTTGATGTAACTATTCATATATTTAAAAATTGCGTGGCATTTTATTAATGTTTGCAGTCTGTTAAATGTTTTGTTGAATGTCATTTTTATAACGAATAAATATGTTTGCCAACGAGTCAACGACTATGTGAACAGAGTACCAAACTTTATGAAAATAAACATAACTTACTTTCTCCAAGAACTATCAACATTTCTTTCTGTAAACATCAAGATTCAAGGCACTGATATTATATTATTATAGGTATTATTTATATACCACCTAAATGTATGTTTTTCTTAGATAGAAATGTTAACCAGAATATTAACTCAGTGTTAACTCATTGGGATATCAATTGAGGATTGTAAAAATGACAGATTTTTATTTTAAAACGTTAAATATATACTTTGAACAAGAGTTTATCTTTTACAGTTTGCAATAAAGCACCATTTGGATCCAATCCGCTTCTGGTTGTAGGTCAAATCTGTACAGCAGATGTCGCGCTTGTCCATCGTAACCTCATGCAATCTTGCGCTCCGGAGTTTAGCTCGTCTTATATATACTTCAGTATTTATCCATCATATTACATGTATGAGTGAGTGATTTTCTTTATAATGTAGCCAGATACGTGTCAAGTACTTTAGGCTGTTACAATGTCTTTCTTAATCTTATTAAACACGAAATAACTTACTGAGCATATTAAACACACCGCAGGGCAATACATGGGAATGTGGGAATTTAATGTACCTTGTTACAGCCACCTCATTTATAACTGATAGTGGTTTATTTACAAGTAGTTTTGTTGTCATAACTTACAAGATTGTCAACGTCCCACTGTTCATGCAAAATGGATTGAAACAACATTTTTCTATTATTATAATTTACTTTATGTAACTTATTCCGTTATGTAACTTAGTAAGTTATCCGAAGCGATATTTCACCATTTAACTTGCTGAGTTTCTCTTTCCTCGAAATGTGAGTGATTTGTGCATGTAGCATTTACATTATATTTATTTGGCAGACATTTTCATTGAAATCGTGTGAGGAATAAAAACACAGCGGTGATAAATCAAGTCAGAAAGGTTATGTGCTGGACGACAAAGTTTCAAAGTCGGCCAAGTTGCGTAAGCCAGTAAGTTACTGCGTATAACACAGATTTTTTATGATAAAAATGACGATTATATTTCATAATATACCAGGTGAAAATCGTAAAGATCACCTAAAACATCAATACCACAAAGAGATATCAACAAAGTCAATGAGTAGAAAAAACCCAATGCATGTCCAGGACCTCCTAGAATCTTATATTTATTTCACCATCTTATCCATCGCAGAGTTAAATGTATTTTTATAAAGTTTTGTGGTGTTTTTTTATGTTACGTCCCTCCGTGTTGCGAATAATAATTTGCAAATAACTTACCAACTGTATATTTAACGGGTAGATGAAAAGCAGTAGTACTATACATTTATTAGTTTATATAGTTATATGGCAGATTACATCACACATGGCTTTCAAAGGTACATTTTACAAAAAGGCAATGAAACAGAAGTCAAATAAAATAAATAGAAATATCTCATGTCCCAGTTTATGGGGGGTTTAACTGGGTCAAGAAATGAAATGAGGATTGAGGTTATCATGAAAACCTGGCAAGGGAAATTACAGAAAATTTTAACATTTCCCATATGCTTCGAAATGTTGTTTAATATCATGAGATCGATATTGTCAGCTATATTACAGACACAATGGGTCAAAAGGTATTCTGGATGGCAACAACATTTTAATTCCTGATGTTTTCTATTTGTAAAAAAGTTATACTAGGCACCTTTTCCGATTTTAACAACACCACTTAACATGGAAATTAAATAAGCTAAATAAAAGAAAAAAGAAGACCACATTCATAAAGAAAAAACATTATCATTTGTTTAAAACCCACAGGCCCACATAACTGTAATGTAAACAGCACGTGGTTAGTTTGACCATTAGTTATTTAATGAGTTTGACACATGACAGCTAGTAAACAATGTGTGGTGTTATCATACCAACTGACATTAATAGAAATATAATCACAATAGTGATTCAGATATACAGTCGTACATCAATATTACAGGATGATATTGTTATTTAACAGTCCCACATGTTAAAAGCACTTGACAGCTCTCCAGGTGAGTCGACTCCATTGAAGCTTAATGAAATCAAGCCTCGATTCTTTCTCTATCGAGTCGCAGGCGAGGAGCGTGTAGTAGACAGGAGTACAGTGTAGTAGAGTTGTGTCCCTGTGGCCGCCATTAAAGGATGCGATCAATGTATTCAAACAAACCAGTGAGACACAGCTGAGCACTGCACAGCTTTTTCTCTTGTAATTGTGCTTTATCGGCCAAAGCGTTTACTTTTCATCGTCAAAATCTCAATGCATCACGTTTGGCAGCAGCCCGCATTCCGGGAAGCGATGGATTGATTTTTAATGCTGTTTAAATCTTCACTCCTGTGGCTTCAACTGTTTGTTGCTGCCTCGCTTAGCCAGCTAGCCGCTAACGCCAGTTAGCCCAATGCTAAGCTAAAGGGGGAGGGCTAATTTTACCTCCCTACCCCTTTCTGACTCCTGTAATTACATATTTTTGATGTGTCGCGCCCAGGGAAGGAAAATACATCGCTGTGGATCATGGTAAACGCGAGGCGATTTTCTTGCGGGAAGTTTATAGAGGAATTTTTAACGCATTCCTGGTGAGTGAGTAACACCTTTAGCGGAGCGACACCACAGCTAAGCTAATTAGCTCGCTGGACGCGAACCCGTCCCGCTGACTGTGTCTGAGGGATACAGATCCGGTCCCGGACTCATCGGATTATTTGTTCTTGGGATCTGAAAGAGAGGATGGCCCGCTGGACTGCGCTTTGATGATGAGTTCTTGTTTTGCACCCAACGGGGCGAGTTTGGAGGACTGCCACTCCAACCTCTTCTGTCTGGTAAGAGCTGATCTTATGTGTATGTATGTGTGTTTGAGGGCCAGAAGCCATTTTTAGCCGACCAGTCAATCAACAAGAGGCCTGTTGACTGTATTACCAGTCAAAAGAGCTTCATCTATAGAGCCATGAGACTTTAAGTTGCGTATTTGTGTGTTGGTGAGCTTTGTGCCTGGGGTGTGTTTTTGTGTTATTTTGGGTCCCGACGGAGCGTTGGCTAACGTTAGTAAACACTTGCTGAACTAACTGGCTTGTACAAGCTGCAAGTTGTTGGCAAGTTTAACTCATGAAGTACTAAAACAAACACAGGAACAACATTGAGAAGCGTGACAGTGATCGACTTTGACTCATTCGTCACATACTCAAATGAATGCTATTATTCTGTATGCTTTCGCTTTTCCATCTCTTCTGACTTCTCTTTTCTTCAAGATCGGGGGTATTTTTAGACCGTGTATGAAGTGTTTAATTCATATGGCTTGTAATGGTCATTTTAGACATGGCATGGGTATATTTACGGTGTGATGTGATGTTAAAACACTATAACTGAGCTGGTTGACAGAGTATTATTGGAGCTCGCTGGAGTTACATAAGTTCCGTCTGCAGTGGGAACTTTGCATTTGTAATCTGCGCAGTAACCTGCTAATATGAGACTCATTTTCCTATACACACCTACACGAATTCCTTCAGTTCTTGGCACTTGATCGATGTGTATCCATTATAAATTGAATGTGTACTACTCCAAAAAGTATAGTTTATGAATTCTTAAAGCTTGTTTTTATATGAAGATACTGGATAAGTTCTTTACATTCAAATCAAGTGAAAAAAAACTGCACAGCCGTGAACTTAAATGTAAATTTGTTGTCTGTCCTCCAGGAATAACAAATATCTTGGAATACTTCTATGACAGTTAACATACATTCAATATGTCACCCCAGCTTTGATTTATAGAAGTTTGGACAGACTTTAAATTTGAAAGGCAGGAGTAGGCGGTATAGATAAAAAGGCAAGCTTGAGATATATTTATCAAAATAGCTTGTTTGTTTAGCACGTCAAAGTTGTTTCTTAGCAATAGTGAATTAATGTGTTGATGATGATGCATTCGTTTGTGGACATGACTAGATGGAATCATTTTGCATTAGTCACAGCAAAACTTTCCACCCTTGCATGCCTGCATTCACTAGAGGAACTGAGTCAAGCACTAAGGCTCTGTTTTTGGCATGCCACGAGTCCGTTTGTTTTCTAGTACATCTCGGTGCTGCGTAGTGAAACCTCCCTGTCCCTCATTGTTGCAGGATTCCCATGTGATGGATTTTCTAACACATTCTCTCTCTTTCTCTTTGCCTTTAGGCTGACCTCACGGGGATCAAATGGAAGTGCTTTGTATGGCAGGGCCCCACCTCGTCTCCCATCCTCTTCCCAGTGACAGAGGAGGACCCCATACTGTGCAGCTTCAGCCGCTGCCTGAAGGCGGATGTGCTGAGCGTGTGGAGGAGGCACCAGACCCCCGGACGCCGGGAGCTCTGGATCTTTTGGTGGGGAGACGACCCCAACTTTGCTGAGCTCATCCACAATGACCTGTCATGTACGTCTGCTTTCTTTTCAAACTGACACGTGTCTTGCAAGATATAGTATATGAACAGTCCAACACTGTTGCGATAATTAGCGTATTTTGTGATACTGATAAAACTTTGGATACTGAATATTTCAGGATAACATCAGTGGCTAGACTAGAGGTGTTTCAAAACGTCAGTCTAACTGTTTGCTAACAACGTTAATTGCGATTGCAGTGATACTGTTGCATATATTTCTGCATATGGGCGGGTTAATCAGACTCTAACAAAGTCACTGAGTTGATGTATAACATGGCATCAGACAGAGCATCAGACCATTGATACTGTCCCAACAAATGAGGCCCTCTTGACTACGTAAGCTGTTGTTCTTAAATTAGTTTCAGTTTTGAAAGGGCAGGAAACTGTGGCTAGAGGTTGGAGGGTATTGTTTAATATTAAAGGGTTGTGGGTAAGGATGGCTCCTGATGGGCCAGTGATGGGCCTATTGTTATCTATTTTTCTATTGTTATCTAGTTGGCTAATATATAGAAAGTTTTGTCAAAACTGAAAGCATACATTTCAAGTAACGTCTGTGTTTTGGAAGCAACAGTTAGAAGTCATAGCCTGTGTCATCATTTTGTTTACATGTTTTTTTGTAAGAAAAAAATAGTTGAATTAAACTATGAACTACATTTCCCTCACGGAATGTAAACAAGTTGTTATAGTAATTTTATCGTATTTGTGGTTTTATGGTTATAAAACTATTGGCTAGGTAAGTGAAAATCTAAGCCTGTGACATCGTCAGACCAGCAGTAAAATTCTTACTGTTAATTTTTTTTCTTAAAACAAATAAGCAGAATAAGTTTATCTGTAAGGTGTGACTTGGCTCAGGTACGAAGACTCTCACATCTGTTTCTCATCCACCATTTATTACCACAACAACTCCGCCTGTGCTTGGTCAATGAAGAACTAAATGGGGTTAATGTTCTAGTTTTTCCTTTATAAAATCTTTTTGTCTTTTTCAACAACAAGCACTTAGAGCTCCAAACCAAAGTCGCATGTATTTGTCACGGCGTCTTTAATTCAGTTAGACCTAAGAAAATACAGGTGTACTATAACCTAAAGCAAAACTGCTTCCTTCTTCTTTTATGCTGATGGTGTCTAAAGCTAATTGCATTGTCTGTGGCATTACAGCGTATTAGAGTCATTACTGTATACGTTATTGTAATATATAACAACAATATATAGGCGCATTAAGGCACTTACATATCCCTGCAGGTGTGTGTGTGTGCGGGTGTGTAAATAAATGAATGAAATACGTAACTCTTCCCTGTGTCACACAGATCATGAGGACGGTTCACGGGAGAGCGGTCTGACTTACGAGTGTCGAACGTTGCTCTTCAAAGCCATTCATAACCTTCTGGAGCGCTGTCTTATGAACCGGTCATTCGTTCGAATCGGCAAGTGGTTCGTCAAGCCCTACGAGAAAGATGAGAAGCCAATCAACAAAAGGTAAAAAACATTTTATGAAATGAATAGTTTTAGCTCTGAATTCTGGTTGGTCAAGCTGTGAAACAGGTGACAAAAGTTGACAAATGTAGACAAAAATTGAGTTGCTTTGTTGCTTGGCAGCCATAAACAGTGTACAGTTATGCTTATACATTATATAATGTATAAGTTACATTATTATTAATAAATTATATTACTACAAATTGTCTGCATTTTGCCTAATAGCTGTGGCAAAAACCCTTAACAACAATCAGCAGCATTTGTTTGTTTTATAAATTTGATGCACAAACCAGGATTTAAAATGATCAAATTATTTCATGCACGGTGATGCGGACGCATGCAGTGAGCTGCTGCATTTACTGCATGCTCTTCAACGCGTATCAAGGCAGATAAGTGACATCACGCTTTTGGCATTCTTGCACATAGAAAAGCCCTGCTCTGGCAGCCAGCGATTCAAACACGCAACTTCTGTTTGTTTGCGTGAGATTCGTGCCAGATCGTGTCGCGCTACCGCTGCAGCTGTCTGCAATCACCTGTCTTCTAATATTCTAATATCGCAGGGAGGGGCAGTAGATGCGGTTCATCTAATTACGTCTCATTTGAATAGATGTCATTGGTTCCCTCAGGGAAGAAGTGATCTGGTGTGTCTGTGGGTGGGTGAATGTGGCTTCCTGCTGCGTGTGTGCAGTAGCTTGCAGGGGCTGAAGTGTCGGTGAAGGATGCACAGGCTAAAATTGTGGCTGTTTCCTCTGTCTAGGCTTTAATAAAGAGATTTCTCACAAAACACAGACGTTGAGGTTTCACGCTAGCTAGGCCAACAGAAACCACCATTTCACTTTCACTTGTCAGGCTCTGCCTGAACATGAGTCGATATCAGACTCTTACTAAAAAGCATTAATAACTATCTGTACTGTACTGGAGACTTGTCAGCATATTAGATTGTTTGTTTTTCAGCCTGGCAGGTAGATCAATTGAAATGTTGTTGGATCACTTTAAACACTAAATATGAAGGGCTTTGAAGTGCCATCTGTGTGTGAAGGGTTTGTAGTGGTTTACTGGTGGCATGCCTTAAAGGCACTTTTAACAGTGCTTAACAGACATATAAGGAATGCAGACTTGCTCGCACCCTGCACCGCACATTAAGCAATACTGGTGCTGTATGCCATGGTGTTACCCCGGGTCAATGCTTGATCCCTCCAGTGAGAGCGTGCACACATCTGCTGGCTTAAAGACAGGAAATTCAGGGTCTCTGTGCCAGCGGCACTGGGCATCATAAAATGGCTCAGTGTTCAGGCATGCAGACAGAGAGAACCCACTGTAAAGTTCTGGAAACTCTGGTCCAGTTTTAGGTTTTAAATGCCAAGAACGAGATCAGTTTCATCTGTCATATAAATAGAGCCTGGCAGTTTTGGGATGTAAACAGTCCTGTTTATTTCAACAATACTGAGCTGCCTAAGCACTGAAGTTAAGCAATGATGAATTTCAGTTTCTGTACATGGCAAGTGTGATTTAAACTTTTTGTTTACATTTTTTTGACCAGGGACATCATTCCTGCAGGAGAACTACACTACCCATAATCCTAAAAAGTGATCAACCAATCAGATTAATATACTTTTCAGTTAATATAAGCTCATTGGCTAATGCTAGTTTTCAAATACTTTAAGTTTGTGATGCTGTGATTCATTTTGGAGCTGCTGAAAGTCCCTATATAGAAAATGAATAAGACAAATGGCATTAAAAAGTTACTGAAAATTAGACAGCCACCGTTGCACTTGTTTATCTCTGATTATCTGCATGCCTGGTTGCACTGTAACAGCTGTTTACTCTAGTATGCAGGTCACACACTTGTAGGTGTTAGGTTGATATTTTAAAGAATTTGTTAAACTTTCATTATGCAGGTGAGGATTTAATCAAACACTTCCAATGTCATAAAGCTAAGAGACAGGTCTTATAAGTTGCATTCACTCTGTCATAGTAATTCGCTTGTGTTTTATCTCCATCATTATGCTTCTCCTGGTCAAAACCCAGTCCTCAAGATACTAAGCCTGTAATCACACTGTGAAGACCTCAGCTGTCAACACATCATTCCCACAGACCTCCAGGAATTGTGCCACTTTTTTGGGATGCACTTCCCTCTAGTAATATACAGTTTGCTCTTCTTTCTGTTCACCTACAGTGAACACCTGTCCTGCTCCTTCATGTTCTTTGTACATGGAGACAGTAACGTGTGCACCAGCGTGGAGATCAACCAACACCAGCCGGTCTACCTGTTGAGTGAGGAACACCTGACGATGGCCCAGCAGAGCAGCAACTCTGTGCAAGGTAGGAACTTTGGGGAATAAGTAGGAAAATTTGTGGAGTTCTCTGCTGATTTTTGAGGAATTTTGGATTGAAATATTGGAAAATCTGTTTAGCAGCGCTAAATGCCTACAATGTTAGATCAGTATTGCAGCTAGGAGAACAATCAAAATATCTACTGCTTCTGCAGGGTAGAATTTTGTGAATGAGCTTTCCAATTCTGAGGAAATCTGTGGCAATATCTGCAGGCACAGATTCTGTGTGGGCATGCCAACAAGATACGCATCCTGTCTGCGTCCTGGAAAATTAACATGCTGTTCTAGTCCCAGCCTCAGACCATTCACAGACTGTCTGATGCCTATTGTACAAACAAATGCCAAGCGATTTTTCAAAATGACAAGCTCCCCTTTCTGGCAACGCGCAGGTTGACTTTTTGTTGTGGATCAGACCTTATGCCTCATCCAGTAAAAAAATTGGGAAATACATGGAATTCATGCTGTTGTAATGTAAGCCTGCCTGTGCTAAAGTAGTCCAGATGCTAAAGAGATTTAAGTTTTTGTTTGAGGTGTTTAGAAAAAAATGATGGTATTGTTTCGACAAACATCTGAAAGCACTGATCACAAAGCTTATAGTGACAGTAGACATAAGGGTAAATGTCACGTTTGCTGCTTAAAGTAAAAAAGAGACAAGCCCTGCCCTTTTGTCTTGTATTTCTATGGTTTGTAGTTGCCTCTACGCAGTCTGAATGCTGGCAAACACGTTTTCTTAAGGAAGGCCTACACCATGTTAACACCTGAGACGCTGCTCCTCTTGTGGTAGTCATTATCTCAGTGTGGCATCGCTGTGGCCCTGATGAGGTGTTTTACAGAATGGCTCCTCCAGCTTTCAGCTCTGTTACATCACCACTTGTCCCTCCAGGGTGCCGGGTTCACAAGCCAGCGACTTATATTCCTGCTCAGAACAGTGTGTTTTATTCTGCGCAAGATGTAGCTGTGCTTTTTCTCAGCCTTTTCTATTGCAGCTATCCACATCAGTCCTAAATGCAGGAATATTGCGGGTTAAATGTAAACCAAAATGTCAGTGGCAGAATTACCAAAGGAAATCATTTAGCTCTTACCTCACTTTGTAAAATTCAGGACTTCAGTCTAATGTGAGAATGTTTTCCGTGCAAGAATAGTTAGTGATGTTATTACTGTATTATCGTAAGAACAAATACTAGAAGTTTAGCTAAAGTTTAGTCAAAGGAAAAGGTGTAACATTCTTTTGCCTGGATCTGAATTATTAAAGTGCAGTCATCTTTTGCTATTTCTTAAAGGCAAAGTCATTGACTTTTATCTACGATCTGAAAACATTCAAACATAACGTTGTCTAAGATAACTGGGTCTATTATTTATGGAGGTCAAAGTTAAAGTGCTAGATTCCATTTTATACTTGCCTTTATAAAAAATGAATAGCTGCGGTGTTAGCATAGTGTGTGTGTGTGTGTGTGTGTGTGTTTTTTTAACTGTTGTTTCTGTAGTTAAACCATATATGATACAAGTAAATAAAAATTAACCTGATCATAGTTAAGAATCAATTCAACTGCCATAGAATTAAACGATTTATATTTCTTTTAACCTTGAGTATATAATATTCAATGTAGTTAATATTACAAATTTAAAGTTTGTGTTATTTTTGTTATCCAGTATTTTTACAAATCCTGCCATAAGGCCTAAACTGTATATTTTAACAAGAATTTTCCGTTAAGCAGAGTCTGTTTTCACTCTCTCTGCACAAACGTTGTTATTTCAGGATCGCGCAGACAAACCACTTTACATTAGTGTTGTTTGCATTATAACCGCCTTTTAGTCACTGATTGACTGATTTTATATTCCAGTTCTTCTCACTGTAATGGCTGAAGGTTGACTTTGGCAGAGCTCATTCACAGGGTTGTTCTCTGTTGTCTGGCTTCAGTTAGTATTGCTCTCCCTGAGGAGAATCTAATGCCCATGTTTGACTTTTGTCATATACATTTGCAAATACAATGGAGCTCAATGCCAAATACAACCGAGTCTTATTCCAGTTACAATAAACTCTACATTTTATTGTCTAGGTGCTGGGGCCAAAAGTCTCTTTAAATTATACTATAAATTGACTGATATAGTAGCCGGTACCTTTTTATAATCTCTAGATTTTTTTTATCGCTGATTATGATCATCTATTAACCCTTGTTAAATGTTTTATTGCCCAAAGTTGTATAGACTTGAGACATGCCAACTTTGTTTGGATTCATGTTGTAAAACACTGTTTTGTCTTAAAAAGCAAATGTATTGACATGGCTCAAGACTTTCTTATGGCTTTCATTTTGTGGCCCAGAGTTCTCACGATACAACAAGGTGAATAAGGAGGCTTTACCCGCCAAGACGTATAAGTCATCCCATTACTTTCTAATATCCTATGTTGTTTTTCCACAGTGATTCTCTCTCCGTATGGCTTGAGTGGATCTCTGACAGGCCAGTCCTTCAAGCTCTCAGACCCCCCAACACAGAAGTTAATTGAGGAATGGAAGCAGTTCTATCCCATTGGACCCAACACCAAGGAGGTCGCGGAGGACAAGATGGATGACCTTGATTGGGAGGACGATTCCTTGGCTGCTGTTGAGGTTGTTGTTGGTGAGTCTAAAACTGATTGGCTGAAACTTGTTTTAAGTGATTTGTCATGGGAGTGAGTAAACATTTGTGTTGGTGGTGCAGCTGGGGTAAGGATGATGTACCCTGCCAGCCTGGTGCTGGTGGCCCAGTCAGACATCCCGGTTGTGGCTACAGCAAACTCCTCCACCTCTTCAGGCTCTTACTCAGGAGGTCAGCACAGTCATGTGCTCCATGGAGAAACTGCCATGTCTTCAGTCACTCTGACTCCGCCCACCTCTCCAGAGGAGGCCCAATCAGGTATAACCACCACGATCTTCTCCATTATTTTAATTCAGTGAGGAAATAAAATAAGAAGTGTTTCCTGTTCTATTTTGAAGTCCAAAGCACTTGCATGCTGCTTTGTGCTAGTCTGTAGGCATAAGTTTCTTTCTCTCTTTCACTGTAGTTTTTCAGCCTGCCCAGAAGTGGGTAAAACTCTCAGCGATGTCAGGCGCCTTCAGCGTGGATAGTAGCAGCCATCACGGAGGCAAGATCCCTCGCAGACTAGCCAGCCAAATGGTGGAGAGAGTCTGGCACGAGTGCAATATTAACCAAGCCCAGAACAAGTATGAATAAAACTGCAGCTTGTCAGCTAGATTGATTAGCCAGAGCCGATTGCACATCAATGGTAATTTATTGAATGAAAACAAAGAGGCTTCAAGTACTATGGTTTATTTTTGCAGGAGGAAGTTTTCAACCATGTCCAATGCAGTATGTGAGGAGGAAACCGACAGAGCTCCTGTTTGGGAATTTGTTGAGCCATCTCAAAGGACGCAATGCAATTGCTCAAGGTACAACTGCTCAGATCAATCTCTCAGATCAAATGACATACTTAACAGAGCCTGTAAATGAATTGGAACCAGATGATTAAGTTTGGAGCTTTGCCTTTCCCCCCAGGTTAAAAAACCAAAAGCAACGTGCATGTAGCACCCCAGGCCATCCTCCATCTGCTGGTCAACCGACCCAGCCCTCCACCAAGCACAAGATGGCGGAGAAGCTGGAAAAGGGGGACAAGCAGCAGAAAAGGCCCCAGACACCCTTCCACCATCGCAGCTCCTTGTGTGAAGAGCCAAACCTTGAGCAGGGAGACGGCGTTCACAGGCTCTGTCTGCAGGGTCACGAGGACACCCGCTACCCCAACCTCCACCATGCCGACATTACCTCCAGCAAAACCCCCATGTTGCACAACTCCACAGGCGAGGTTGCCAGTTCCCCACAGCCTCCCCCACTCAGTCCACACCCTTGCGAGGGCAGAGATGAGGCAACCAACAGCTTGAAAAACTCCTCTTCTACTCATCAACACTTCTACCCACCTTCCTCCGAACCCTGCCTGATGCCCCAGAAACCCACAGAAGATCCACAGCATGACCTGCTACCCCCACCCTACACACCCGCCTACCCAGAGTCCCTAGAACCCACCACGTACGAAGGTTCTGCCATCAGCCCCAATCAGGACACAACACACAATCCCTGGAAGTACTTTAAGGTGCCTAGTGGGAAGAACACACCGTTCCACACACCTCAGCTTCTTGTGGCCACTCAGTTTGAGGAGTGTAACAGAAGCCAGGACAGTGTGGTGTCTATTACAGAGTGAGTACATAGTACAGAGTACTTTGCTCTATATCATGATGGCATACTAATAATACTAAAATTACACAAATGCATAAACATTGCTACATAGTGAAATGTAAGAAAATAAACCAAGCTGAAGCTGTTTTTGTCCACTGGAATTCTAACAGCTGTCATTTGGCATGCAGAATGGTTCCTTTTATAAACTCAATAGACTCGCTATTCAAAACATGGCCTTGCATTTTTGTGAAAGGAGAATTTTTAACTTGCCTGAGAAATAGGCCGGCCTTTTAACATCTTAACAAGCTGTTAAAGGCAGGTTTCGTTTTCACAAAGAACATGAATTTGGCCTTTTTGCAAGTCGTTTTGCAAGTGGTTTTTCACAACAACAGATGCTTTTCTGAAAAGGTTCTTGCTTTCCGCACTGGTGATTCATGAAACTTCTTTAGTTGTTTGCATCTGTTGGACTGCAGAGGCAAAGGAACTGAATAAGACCTTGTTGCTTGTCTTATATGTTGTGCACTGTGTGACTTAGTAATGTTACGTTAGATAAATAATTCAGTGGAAGGGGGAGTGGTTAAATTAGATAATTGTAACAAAAATAACAGGCCTTTAACAAGCCACCATTGGAAATGTCATTACTGTGCAATGCTATTTGGATATAAAAACAAACATCATCACATACGTTTTTGAAAAATTATTAATAATTCCAAAAATAAGAGATATGAGACTATGAGGTGTTGGTTTGCAGGACTATGTCCTCCTCCAAAAGGCCTTTGAAGGTGTCAGAAGATCGAGTGAAGATGTACGAGCAGAAGAAAAATCGGCATCTCTTCTCAGCCGTGTGCGATGGAGACCAGGAGCGAGAATCTGATCCTTACGCTTTCAAAGAAGGAGACGAGGAGTTCACCTTCACAGAAAAAGAGAAGAAGCCTGGAGCAGAGAGGGAGGCAGGGAGGAAAATGAAGGTCAGCTCTCATAAAATGATGCTCTCAGAAAAATAATGCCTCACTCCATGTGTTTGCGTATGTGGGAGGAACAGCCATTAATTCTTTGTTAATCCATTCTTTTTACTTTCAGAAGGATGATGACAGTTTGTCTGATGGTGAGTATGACACTCTGACGTTGAAGGTTAATTTTTTAAAAGCTGGTCTTGTATGGAACGTACTTAATAACGTTTATTTGCAGCAAACAATATGTACTTTAAAAGTACAAGAGTTCTGTAGTGAGTTTTGCTTATCACTACAGATAGAGATTGTATGACTTCATAATTGTATGGGACAAATAAATCGGTGTTTACACATTTCAGGTAATAGTCACACATTTTGCGCCTTGTTGCAGTTAAAAATGGGGATTTCACACTGACTTGTTACTGTAAGCATTATGGAACTTCTTTGTGGAAGATTTTTATACTGTTTGATTGTTTGTACACAGATGATCGGGGTTCATCCGGCAGTAAACCTCTTCCCACCACCAGTTTAATCCATGAGACAGATCTGGTTGTGTCCATTAATGATCTGGACAATCTCTTCAACTCCGATGAAGACGAGTTAACGGTTGGTACCTACAGTTCTGACCTGGACCTCCTTAAAACATTTAAACGCTGCACTAAGCATTAAATCTTTTCTTTAATGGAACAATCTAATCTGCTAAGCACAAAATGATCATAAATTTGTGACATTAATCAAACCCTCTGAAGTCATAACAGTAATTAATCTTCTGGAAACAGTGGTGTACATCTCTGTACCTAATTACAGACCTCAGTGATTTTTTTCTTCTCACTTTGTTCCTGGATCTCCCGCCTCATTAGAAAAACTCTTATGTGGTCATAAAGTTCTTTATTTGCTGAACTAGGGAAATAAATACAGCAATGAAAGTGAAACGACTGTTTTCCTCTTGCTCCCAACAGCCTGGATCCAGGAGAGCTGCTGGTGGGACAGAGGAGAAATTTGGTGGGAGGGAAACCAAACCTGCGACAGACCCCCTGCCTTGTACGTGCCCTACACCACAACCTCTGCTGAATTGCTAAATTTATGTGATCGTTTCTAGTAACTGTTATTACTGGAAGTGAGCTTTAGAAGGTGAAATTTTGACCTTTAATGCATTTGCTTATGGCACGACCACTATACTGGACACACATCCAAAAGCTACACGAGTTAAAGTACTGCATGAATTTTCACCAAGACCTTTAATGACCAAGCCAGCATCTGTTACCTATTTTCTATATAAAGTGCCAAAATCGTGTTCCTTCAGCGTGATTGTTTGTTGTTCTAGACTCGGCAGACCTCTGCATGTTCCCCACCCCTCCATCTCTGGAGCAGCACATCATAGGCTACTCCCCCATGAACATGGGCAGTAAGGAATACGGAAACATGGAATCGGTATCTGGACTGTCTCACCTGGATGGGGCGACCATCAGCGGCAACTTCAAGATGGAAGTGGAGGAGGGTTTCTGCAGCCCTAAACCCTCCGAGATCAGGGTACAACTTCATTACTGCTGGGAATTTCCAGCAGTAACTCCCCTAAAGACGTTTTGGTGGACTTGCATGTTGCGTGACTCATTTTCAATCGCTTGTTGTTGATTATATTTGCAGGACTTCTCGTACGTGTTTAAGCCAGAGTCCTGCCAAGCTCTCGTCGGCTGTTCTCTGTACGCCCCGCTAAAAACGCTGCCCAGCCAGTGTCTGCTTCCCATTAAGCTTCCAGAGGACTGTGTTTACCAGCCCAGCTGGACTCTCGGCAAACTGGAGATGATGCAGCCAATGGCAGCCATGACCTTCCTCAACAAGGACAGGTACATCTGCCAGGAAATTATTCTTCTCTCTTTTTTGAATCTTAACTGAAGTGAGTCTTACTCACAAACAGATTTTTAGTAATGCTTGTGTTTGTTTAAATACCTTTCCTTGTTTAATTTATTATTATTGTTTATAAAACAGTCTTTTATTTTCATGCAAACAAATTTATCACAGATTCTCTACAAACCTTAAAAAAAAAACTTAAAAAGAGTTATTTTCCATCTTTAGTCTTGCATGTGTAGCAGGTGGTGGTAAAAGTAAATAGGTCAGGTTTTTAACAAGCACACAACACGTTCTGTTCACTGTTGTTTGTGGCCAGGCCGCTGCCAGCCTAAAATAGACACTCAATATTAATGACTTTACAGCCTTAATTGAGGAATGTGTCCACAATGTCGATTCCAAGAATCCTCAGCTATCGAATTCTTTACTTTTCATGGTTACTTTTCATAACCTGTTATTTATTTTCTAATACAAGAAAATAAATTTCTAATTCTCCCCCCTTATTTTCTAATACAAGTCTGGCATAAGTGTCTAAAAACTTCTCTGGGCCACAGTATGTGACAAAGTATGTTTCTCTGTTCAACAGTAACATCCCCAGTGTAGGAAGTGCAGTTGAGCAGGACCAGAGCTGCACCCCTCAGGCACACAGCACCTTCATGTCCAACAGTGCTCCACCTAGCAACAGCGGTACCAGCATCCTGCCCTCCCCCGCCACCCCTCGTTTCTCTGCCCCAACACCACGGACTCCCCGGACCCCACGTACCCCCAGAGGCCCCGCCAGCGTCCAGGGCTCGCTTAAGTATGAGAGCTCGGACCTCTATTCGCCCGCCTCCACACCCTCCACTTGCAGACCCTTAAACTCTGTGGAGCCGGCCACCGTGCCATCCGTCCCAGAAGCCCACAGCCTATACGTCACTCTGATCCTGTCAGAGTCGGTTATGAACCTCTTCAAGGACTGCAACTTTGACAGCTGCTGCATTTGCGTCTGCAACATGAACATCACAGGAGCCGACGTGGGCGTCTACATCAGCGACCCCAACATGGACTCGCAATGCACTGGTATGGATCCCTGCTCCTGCGGGTTTAGTGCGGTTATAAACCGTCGCTATGGCAACGGCTCCGGCCTGTTTCTGGAGGATGAGCTGGACATCGTGGGACGAGGTTCAGATGCCAGCCGGGACGCGGAAAAGCACTTTGAGGCGGTGCAAGCGGCCTCGCTGCAGAGAGGGGCGGTCCTTATCGAGCAGGTCCCGAATGATCTCGTCCTTCTGCTGCAGGACCTGTGCACCAACCCTTTCTCCCCCATCATCAGACCAGAACATCTGAGCCTCAAGCCCCCTTTACGGTTAGAGGAGAGGGACTATTACAATGACTGCTACATGGCTCTAGAACATGGCAGACAGTTCATGGACAATATGTCTGGAGGGAAGGTTGATGAGACGCTGGTCAAGAGCTCTTGTTTACATCACTGGGCCAAATGCAGTGGTGAGATTACACCTCATGATGTTGATTCATTGGTTTCTGCATTCTACCTTAGTGTTTTTGGACAGATCTCAGCAAGTTTTGGAAGGATGCTAGCAGACCCAGGCCTGACAGGACCTAACAAACCGTTTATATGTATAAAAGGCTATTTAATTCTGCACTTGGAGGCAGATAACAGAAAGATCCTGTCTCAGGTTTAAGATCTAATTAAGTTCTGTGCTATTAAATTGATTGCAACAGAACCAGACACTTGTTTATAATGGAAATAAGGTCAAATTTAAGGTCATGTCACTGGGTCTCTTACAGACTAGATCAGGGCTTTAACTGTGCAGTCCTCCATCAAGCTAAAATGTGTTTATCAGTGTTTTGCAGTGATAGATCAGTTTCACCCCAGATGAAGTGGTTGTATAATATCATTGATGAATGTGAATTGTTGTTCTTTCAGCTTTGGACATGAGCATGCTGTTCTCCCAGGATCTGCTTCGGATGCTGTTGTCACTGCAGCCTGTATTGCAAGATGCCATTCAGAAGAAGAGGTCTGTACGTTCCTGGGGAGTGCAGGGCCCACTCACCTGGCAGCAGTTCCACAAGATGGCTGGCAGAGGATCCTACGGTAAGCTTGAAGGGACAAAAGTCAAACTTCTGCACTGTTTTTTTTTTTGCACAGTTTAGAATCATTCTGATGTCTCAGGTACTGACGAGTCCCCGGAGCCTCTACCCATCCCCACCTTACTGATGGGTTTTGAGCATGACTTTGTGGTGTTGTCGCCTTTCGCTCTGCCTTACTGGGAGAAGCTTCTGCTGGACCCGTACGGCTCCCAGCGGGACATCGGGTATATGGTGGTCTGTCCTGACAGCGAGGCTCTGCTGAATGGGGCCAGAACTTTCTTTAGAGACCTGACTGCAGTGTATGAGGTAAGGGTAGATACATTAATAATAATAAACTCAGTGGGTGTTGTTTAATAAGCGCATGTATGCGCATATTTATTTTCACAACAGAAACTAAGCATGCCATTGCTTGTTAAACACTGAGAGATGTTTTATTGTTTTGCAGTCGTGTCGACTTGGTCAGCACAGGCCCATCACCAAGCTATACGCCGACGGCATCATAACCGTGAGCGACGCTGCAACCAAGACTGTCACGGATCAGCCTCACAACGACTGGCTCCCAAAGAACAATAAAAACAACAGCGAGGCCTTCACCAAGCTCAGACTCTATGCGCAAGTGTGCAGAAACGAGCTGGGTAGGTTTTAAGGGCGCATCAGGTTTCCGTCCTCCGGCTTTGAGGTAAATCAAATTAAGTTCTGCAGCAGAAGATACTGTAATATTTTCTATTTTCTCTCAATAGCTTCACATCTGGCAGCCCAGCCTTTGGACAGCTCTCTGCTTTCTCAGCGAAACTCTACCAGCTCCAGTAACGCCACCGTGGCTCAAAACAGCACCACCCCCTCATCCAACAGCACCTCCAACACAAACACCAGTAGCACCACATCCACCTCCTCATCATCTTCATGCTCTCAGAACAATGGCATCCTACCGTCTGTCAAACCCAACTCCCTCCCTTCCTCTGGGGCTCAGGGCTTGCAGTCCAGCCAGCAGAGCGGGGCTCAGAACGCAGGAACTCTGGGAGATGGAACATCAGCCACCAGCCAACCTCAGGTTCCATCTGAGCCTCCTGAAAGGTATCAGAGACTGTAGATGGATTTCAGGAAAGAGGTCCACTTTGCCAGCCCTGACAACATCATAATTTGTTGCAATGTTATGTATATAAACTATATGGTCTGCAAAGGTTTTGGCAAATAAATGTGACCCTGTCTGCAAAATCCAGGCTAAGTCTTATAATGTAATTTTGATTAAGAACATCAAAGGTTGATTTCAGTCATTAATTTGACTATGATTTAAATCTTTGTCAATCTTTCACAGTCAATGGTAAAGATAAAATTTACATTATGTAGAATGATTTTATATAGAAGCAGTAAATAACAAAAAAAACCTTTTCCACAGACAGGGTCACATATTGTGTCCCTGTAGCTCAACTGGTAGAGCATTGCGTTAGCAGCGCAAAGGTTGTGGGTTCGATCCCAGGGAACACAAGTGCTGATAAAATTTGTACCTTGAATTCGCTGTATGTAAGTTGCTTTGGATAAAAGCGTCTGCTGAATGAATAAATGTAAACATTGTGAATATTATTCACACAATACTCGTACAATGTATTTTCTCCAGCACGTCCTCAGTCTATGGCTTATCTGTTTGACAGCACAATGGAGCGAGAGAAGGTGGGCGTAACAACCAGTGGAGACTCGCATGCCATCACTCACCCTCCTGCCATAGTGATCTACATTGTGAACCCCTTCAGCTACGAGGAGACGGGGACTAGCTGTAGCGTGTGGACACTGGGGCTCCTTCGCTGTTATCTAGAAATGCTCAATTGTCTTCCTCCACACATCAGGAATGCTGTATATGTGCAAGTAAGTCATCTAGAACCTTCTGCTACTTCCAAAGATCAATATTCCAAGTGTCGTTTTGGTCTAAGTATCTTGCGTTCATCTTATTCCAGATAATACCCAGCCAGTTCTTGTTGCAGCCTGTCAGGAGTGAGGAGCGCCACATGTACACGCAGCATCTGAAGTCTCTGGCTTTCTCAGTTTACACTCAGTGCAGGCGTTGTCTGCCAACCTCCACTAATGTCAAAACGCTAACAGGCTTTGGGCCTGGACAGGCCATTGACACTGCACTACAGAACCCTGAGGTACATAGTTGTTGATACCTGGCATAGATTATGACACCTGGGATGACATAGGATTAGATTAGATTAATTACTTGCATAAGGGATAGTTTGAAGTCGGTATCAGGGCACAGACAAAATAATCAGACATAGGAACTTGGTTGCCAGAAACAGCAGTCTGTTATACAACTTAACTATGGAATATTTTAATCAATGTTATTTTTAAATAATGATCATTGCCTGCATGTTATTGTTTTCATATTTGAGTGATTGACCAATCAGGATCAAGTTTTTCAGTGACTGACCAATCAGGATCAAGTATTTTCAAATATTGCAGTGACCTTTTGAATCTCTTTTCACAGAGACCAGAGAGTTTACGTTTTTACGCACCACCGTTCGTACTGGCTCCAGTAAAAGATAAACAGACAGAGCTGGGCGAGACTTTTGGGGAGGCTGCACAGAAATATAACATTTTGTTTGTGGCCTACTGCTTGTCACATGACCAGAGACGGCTCCTGGCCTCTTGCACTGACCAATATGGAGAGCTGCTGGAAACCTGCATCATCAGCATTGATGTACCCAACCGGTAAATGCTCAGAATAGTTTTTGGGAGTTTTTCCCAAGCCCATACTTCTGAGTGACTGGGATTTCTGTGCACATTCACACAGAGCTCGGAGGAAAAAGGGCTCAGCACGACGGCTTGGCCTTCAGAAACTGTGGGAGTGGTGCCTCGGTCTCGTACAGATGACCTCGCTGCCTTGGCGCATCGTGATTGGCCGGCTTGGAAGGATAGGTCACGGGGAGTTACGTGGTAGGTTTTGCTTTTTGTGTGTTGTAGTTGTTCAAAACATTTTGGCATTTCGCCTGTTGATCCAAATTCTGTTTCTGCTCCAATCAGATTGGAGCATTTTGTTGAGTAGGTGGAACTTGCAGTCTCTCAGCAGAAGATTGAAGGAGGTGTGCAGGATGTGCAATATCTCTGTCGCCGACACTCCCAGCATTCTCAGTATCTGTCTTGTCGCCATGGAGCCCCAGGCTTCCTTTGTCATCATGCCAGGTAATTAATCCGGAAATATCACTCAGAGCAGAAAGATTCTTCATTCAACTTTTTTCTTGTTTCATGTCATTAACCTTTACAACAGGTTTGAAAAGTGACAAAGCCTAAATATATATGAAATATAATTATGCATAATTATACTATAGCATCCTGCCTTGCAAACTGACGGTCACATATGAGGTTCATATAAGTAGACAGTGGAAGTTCTGTTAACAAAGTGAAATTACCATCTTCTCTCCATAGACTCCGTGTCCACAGGCTCTGTGTTTGGCCGTAGCACAACTCTGAACATGCAGACGTCTCAGTTAAACACTCCTCAGGACACCTCCTGCACTCACATCCTGGTGTTCCCAACATCTGCTGGCCTCCAGGCCTTCAATAACATCAACGGTCAGGCATTCCCAAAACCACCTGAGGCAGATCTAGCTGTAGCTTGTCTATAGTTCCTTTGGTGCTTTTAATGGAGTGATAAAATAACTGTTCTTGTGTCTTGTGTTCACAGATGGCATGGATGGGATCTTAGAAATGCTGTCGGAGAACGACCTGGATGATCCTGATCTCATCAACATTATCCCCAATTTACCCACCACCTCTCCGGTTCATTCACCAGGCTCACACTACCACCACGGAGGAGATGGCAGCAAGGTAAACCCATCACACCAATTTTACCATTTATACCAACTAGATTTTTCATATAAACAAACACACACCATTGGATGATTGCTGAACACATAGACTCACCTCAAACACACCATTGGTTGATTGCTAAACATGGAAAAGCCTCAAACAAACACTATTGATTAAGCACCAAACAGATAACCCAATTCCATTTACAGGGTCAGAGCACAGAAAGGATGGAGTCTCACGATGAGTCTACCAACATCCTACAGCAGCCCATGGCTCTGGGCTACTTTGTGTCCACGGCTAAAGCGGGTCCACTTCCTGACTGGTTCTGGTCCTCCTGTCCACAGGCAAAAAACCAGTGTCCTCAGTTCCTAAAGGTGAGCTAGCCCATTTTCTTCCAGAGAGATTACATTTCAATTGACTCTATGAATTGTGTTTTGGACAATAAAGCTAATGTAATGTACCCAACACAGCTGCAGAAGTCACATCTAAGCAGTGTGTCTCTATATTTTCCTGTCAGGCTTCCCTGCACTTTAATTTTTCAAAAGCGCAGTCAGAGGAGCTGCTTCACAGTAAACATTCTCACCCTCTGGACTCCAGTCATACCTCAGATGTGCTCAGGTATGATCCATATCCTCACCTCTACACCTTATTTATATCAGGAAAACATAAACTGTGGTGCTGTAATGACTGGAACTAATCGTGGACTGCGTTACAGTTTTGTTGTGTTACTAAATTTCTAACCATTCCAAGCTTGACAACAAGAAATTACAGAGAACACGATAAAATAAGATTCTTTTTTTTATCTAAACTTGTAAACTAAACAAGATTTTTTAAAGAAAATCTTGCCTTATTTCATTGTAAACTAAATATAAATAAATGTTTTCACAGATTTGTGCTGGAGCAGTACAACGCCCTCTCGTGGCTGACATGTGACCCAGCGACTCAGGACCGGCGCTCTTGTCTGCCTGTGCACTTTGTTGTGCTCAACCAAATGTACAATTTCCTTATGAACATGCTCTAACAAACGGGGGTCCTGCACAACTGTTGCCATGGTTTCTCACAGCGGACCCCCACATCACTGCACTGCCGCCACAGGCCTGTGGACACGGCTGGACGGACCTACTCCAAACGGCGCACTTAAGTCAATGCCGGGCTGCCCAGTTTATGCCAAGTGTCCATTTCACACCAACTGGAGGACGAGGAACTTATGTCCCATTAAAATAATGACCTAAAGGGTCAAATTTTATCCAGCTGAAATGCCTGCATATATCTTATTTATTGTATCTTTTTAAATGTGTAATTTCTTAATCTTTTATATTATATAAACGCAGGAAAGGGTGTATTGCCTTCCTAATGACATGAAAATGGTTTGTCATCTATGTAATTGTCTTAATTACAGAACCGACAAGTACGTTTGCTGTAGGTTGCTTTTAGAAGAATATTTAGGGAAATATTTTCTCCACTATTTTTACTGTCAGCCGTGTACAGATGAAATATACGAGAGCTCACGTTCCTACCTTTGTGTGGTGGGGACTTTAGGAGAGGCTGTCACTACATAATTCCTGTACAGCGATTTAATGTGTTGAAATAAGAGGACAAAAGGTACATTGTCGGAATATATAAATATATATATATTTTATATCAAAGATTTAGAGAATTGTGAGTGTATATAAATGTGTACATACAATTGTGTGCCGCTATGGATGGTGCAGCCAATGTTTTAGGAATAAAGTGTGTAAAACCTGCAACCTGTGCTGGTCGTTTTGCATTTTGCTTGATTTGGAGAAAATAACCTCGGTTTGTATAGTGGAAAAAATAAGACACCTTATTGCAGGAGGTTTCATCATTCTCTCAAGGTATGATAAGCCCTCGAGGGAGATATCGCTGTGTATTTATTCTGCTCAAATCCCTGTGAAATGACATGGTGCTTTTCTCATCAGGCTTGTTGGTGTAACCGACTGGCTTTTTTGCATATGTGCCCATTTCCTTTATGGAACTGAAGTCGGGTGCAGAACAGTACCTACAGCCAGTTATTGTTTTGAGACCTCATGGAGAGCTGCGTCCCTCAATACGTGACGATCACTATTCATGACATGATAATTAAGACCCCCGGAGGTTTAATCTCATTTTTTACTCTGTTTAAGTCTCTGTTACCAGCAACAGCCACTGCTGTTACTGCATGTAACTTAGGGGGCCTGCAGGTACCTCCACAATCTCTAAATATTTTGATTTGGCTGTGAATTCTGCTTTCAGGGATTGTTTTCCAGTTTGAAACATGTTAAGTTCCTACAGTTGTGTGTATTTAAATGTATGTTTTTAAAGATCTACTAAATGTAAAGCCCCTTACATCAAAAATGACCCCTTGCTTCCTACCAAAAAATTCAATTACTAGTTACAGACGTTCAACTCGGTTGTTATTAATTATCAATGTAATCCAACATGAATCAGATTCGGTGTAACAGGCGCAAAAAACTGCGGTACGTCGTTTCATTATTATTTGGTGTGTAAATGAATCTTACCAGCAGGTGACGCTGTTGTACTTTCACGAGGCGCTTAATAGTGTTTATAAACCATTGACCCTTTCCAGGTGGACAGACCAAAACACTGACGTTTAGTTTTATATTCACACTCTGCACAATTAGGCTATTATAATAAATGTATTTTTTACATTAACCTTTGAAAACCTACTGGATGCATTTTTTTAAGCTAGAATCCAGCTGATAGTCGAGTAATTTGTTTAGATTTTCCCAGTTGTTGATTGTAACCCAAGACAACTGAGGTGACATGTTGACAGCATGTCACTCAAACCTCAGCACGCCGCTGCTCGGACAGAACCTGCCTGCATGGCCCTTAATAGCCAAGTTCACGGCCTTGTTTTACACCCAGGGGGAAATTGCCTGTCGGGCCTGACATTTGTAGTTGGTGTAGCTAGGATGTGGTTCTCCCATAGCATGGCATAACAAAGTCATCATTATCTGTGTAATGCACTGTTCCCCCACCTAAATGAAGTACTAAATGCGACAGCAATGACTTCTGTTACAATGCTAAAACATCTGGCAGTCAAAAAGTAATTTTCATATTTAGTCTTCTATATGAGACGGTTATAAATGTATTTGAATGTGTGCTCAAATGACGGGTCTTTTACCTCATTGCATCGCTGCTCTCGGGGAAACATCTGGGTTGGCATCAATCTGAGGAGGGACGTTTGAAGGGCTGTATCTGTCTATCGTATTTTAGCCCCATGTGACCTGGTGTTAAGTGCCTCGGGAAATTGCTGTGTCTCTCCACATCAGTCAGGCATAATGCTGGCATCGGATTGCTGATGGAAAATGAACGGCGATAAAAAAGAGGAGAGGCGGGTATCTACGGGACGGACGGAGGATGGGGGCTTGATGTTTGAACTGGTACTTCGACTGCCGCCTATGAGCTCTTTTGAAAGTTGATATTAGACTAATATCTAATATCTAATATCATTGGTTTGCTGAAAGAAGGAGGGGTCTTGAAAGAAGTCTTACTGTTACTAAAATTATGCAAATGAAAAGGTTCTCAAAGGTTCTCCTATGATCTTAACAGACCCAAAAACTGCTGGGTGAAGTCTTTTTTATACTCCTTGCTGAAAAACAGGGACGCAAATGACTTTCATTTGTCACACAAAAACTCATTTAATTCCACACAGAGGGAATTCATTGGTGCAGATAAAAGAGACAGGAAATGATTAACTGTGTTTCATATGATCATAATGTAGCTGTCTGTCAAATCAGAGCACAATTACATGCTTGGGACTCTGAGAGGAGGCAGGTGGTCCGATTGGATTGCCAACACCCTTGACAGAGACCATTGTGTGTTGCTTTTAAAGATATCAATCATCATTGAGACACAAATGAGACACAAATGAGAACATTTATAGAAAACACGTATTTACGCAGGTTTTCATCTGCAACATTTCCACCTCCCCCAAACAAAAGCGTTTTCCCAAATGGAAAATATATCATATACCTCAGGCAAATGCGGTTACTTTATGCTGTAATATAAAGTTTTATAAGCTGCTTCCCAGTGGTGGAAAAAACAGACTTTCCAGTAAATGGGAACTATTACAGTCAGATTAACGATTTTTGTCAGGAGGGATGCAATATGATATCCATTATATATGTGACTCTGCTTATCATAAAAAATGTATCTTCTATTTACTGAGTGTGTAAATGATCTTATTTTGGATAATGTTTTGTAGGCTATGCTGTCATATACTTCCAAAATGTTCCAGTGTAGTGCAAACATGTGCTTTTCCATTCGGATAACAGAAGCCTGGCTTTCCACCCACCTCAGAGCAGGTGGTGGGATAGAACAGCACATTAACCCCAGCTTGGTTTTAGCAGCTTAGACAGGACAGAAGAAGTGGAATTAGCTTCCCCAGAGAACATCTGATCACAAGCTTCATCCAATTACCGCCTTATGTCTCATCAGATGAGATCCACAGCTAAACAGATACAATCTGAGGGTGTGGGCTGAGCCGAGGTGTCTCTGAGTCAAAGCAAACAAAGATGAGTAGATGTTGGTCACGTTTTAATGGCTGTTGATTGCATGTTTCAGCTTTTGTGGAATTAGAAGAAATGTTGCACTGAATTCTGAATGCATCAGTACTATAAGCGTGTGAAACAAGGCTATTATTATCTTTATTGATTTGTGAGGGAGGATTTTGTCTTTATGATAGATGTTTGGGCTGTAATGTGGTCTCATCTGGATTGAATTGTCAGTCAATATGTGGATGATGTTGCATATTTAGAGACCATCTGCTCACACTGAAAACATTTCATGCTTGCTAAGAATGATTCTCGGTTGGAGATGTTTAAAATATTGGCCTGGTCTTGCATTTCTCTTTTTTCCAGCAGAAATAATTATGTGTATATTTTAAACATGTATATGATAATAGCTACTAAGCATCACCTTTTTATATTTTATTTATATATTTTTTAAATGTTACACTTTTTGACTAAATAC